>DWAJ01002764.1:0-16517 GCA_018238005.1 Eurema mandarina
TCAGATGTTAAGACTCATTAGCCCAGTAATTTCGCTGGCTACAGTGCCCTTCAGACCGGAGCACAGTGACATTTTCACATCACTGTTCAGGCGGTAGAATGTCTGGCACTGTGGGGGTACCCACCCAATCTCCTGCGAAAGAGACCTACCCCCGGTAATCCAGTGCTCCCATTTACCGAACGAAACGCACGTCACATACATTTTTAATTAGATGTCATTTCTTGACATCGGACAAGCCGGCTCTTCCACTAAAAAAGAACATATGTAATTATGTAATTACTGAATCGAGACATAATTCCTTTTTTTTCCAGATAGTATGGAAGTGGATGACATCGACAAGCTGGACATCATGCTGGACGATATGCCTCCTATGAACTGCAACACGCTCTTAGACGGCGTGTACAGCAACAAGAAGGACATTGGTGATACCACTTTCTGCTTAGGAAACTATATACCTGACTTTATGAAGGTGAGTCTTAATTTACTTGGATACGTATACCAGTCCATAATTGTACAGGCTTTAGTACGATTCAATACGGGAAAAATGTTCACTACTATAGCTCCACTACGATAGGAGCCAACTGGACGATCGCTTTTAATATGTATTATCTAATAATAAATACTCACTTATCTGCTACGTGCAAAAGGAAAAAATCCGTCATTGATGGCTATTATTATATGTGCTATGTAGAATCCATTAAAATTTTTCAATTTCAATTCTTAATATTACATTTATTAGAAGACGCATTTTCATTTATGAGACGTGTAGATGTCAACAGAATCTAAATTCTAAACCCCAACTTAAAAAATACTCGCAAACACTTTTTTCGTACTGAGACAAACAGACAGAACAAATGCGTTATACAAAAAATTCGTTTGACCTGTGACAATGTTTCAAAATGCGTTCTCTAAAAAGTGTAAAGCTCATGTAACATTTCAATAAACTAGTCCCCCAATATAACGAATATTATTATCTTCCACCAAAAGAGTATTTGAGAAATAAATAAGAACTTAAATAATTTCGATTTGTGATAATCGGAATGGCAAAAGAAGACAATAAATGAAATCTGTCACTCACATAAACTGACTAACAACTTTCTTAATAATTCTCGAACATCGTGTCAGTGATTAATTCAAATTACTCTAGTAAGATTTTTTGGGCAATTTAAATCTATTATTCAGATTAGACAGTCTCCTATCTATTACTTGCTTACAGATAAATTTAAGCCCTGGTTGTGTCTATTTAAATATAATTGATATGTTTTTGATATGTAATAGTTTATTTTTATTACAAAGTACAGTTTTAATTTAAATATAATAAACAAAGTGGTACAGTGTGACAGTGATAATTTCGCGATATTTGCCTATAACCGAACCATGATTGTTGTTTTTGAAAGGATTATATTTTAGCATGAATTGCAAGTATGAAATAGCAACTTGAATATAATCTTTTAATTGCATTATACGTATTTGCTGATATATAAATCACACAGCAAGTACAGACGTCCTTAACGTACTAAAAGTTTTTTGCCTTACCAGTTGCGCCCTGCTGCTTAGTCTACGTAGTTTATGTTCACCGAGTCAATATGAAGTGTTCTTAGATGTGATAATCCAAGGCCCATACATCCCCAAAAACGTCCATAAGGATATATAAATACAGATAAAAATAATTATATGAAGCCTGAAGCGGCTTTGTTTGTTTCCTTCATCACGGCTAGATTTTTTATCGTAACAAAACATGAAAATTCTTATGGTATCTTTATGGGTTCTGGGTGCTGTTATGTATTATTTGTATGTATTAAGAAAATAAAAGTATGTATATTAGGGTGGTCCTTATTTCTACGAAAAAAAATTTTTTTCTTTTTTTTTTCGGGGCACCACGGAATTTGAATATATACCATGAGAAAGTCTTTCATTATTTTTTTTAATTTTTTTTAAAGACATTTAGGGGTCGCTACCAAGGTTTGAATTTTAAGTAAAGACACAAAATCTGTATTTGTTAGATTCATTTATTTTTATAGCTAAGAAATGAAAATATTATAAAATTATTGTTGTTGCTATGAACTATGATATTATGAACATAGTCACCAGTGTCCTTGTGCCAAGTTCTTTCATCTTTTTTTCAAAAAAATTGGTGTGATAGATACCTAGGATGTGGAAGAATCTTAAGGAATTACCACTCACGAAGTTTTCTATATTTTTTTCGGGGATGTGTGAGATATCAAGGTTTATTCTTTTGAAGCAATCTTCTGTACCTTCTATTTTCAGTGCATTTACAATCTATTTTCTTCTCTTGAATTGAAAGTTCGTCATCGAAAAGTGCAAGCGAAATTAGTTCTTTTGACAAATACCACAGATGATTTACAATCTTTTTCAGGGCAACAGTAGCTATATTTTTGTTGCAGCTTTCAAAAGCTTTAAGGTCTTTTTATTATTGAAGGCGTTTCTTGGTGCTGACCATGCGGTAGAAGCTTGAAACCAATATTTAACTTAAATCATCAGCGTGAAAATGCGTATTTCTCTCACAGCCTTTTCGTCCTTCTTCGTTGACCTTAACTATTGATTCTAACTAATTATTCTAAACTGATTCTTAAATATATACATTTTCAGACGTACGAGGCTCTTTTCATTTGTCTAGCAGCTAGCTCGATGTAGATCAGCAGCTCTCCTAAATAAAATGCCTTTTTGATGACATAATAGAACTGAAGTGCAGGGCGGGCTAAATCTCGACGCGTCGGTACAGAAGATAGGTTTAGGGGAGAAGGGGACAAGAAGCGATTGTCTATTCTATCTATGCGATGTTCATTTGCACGTAAAATCTGATATAAACCACTAAATAAAACATTTATGAAACCATGATCTAAAATATCCTTCAACTTCTTCATGTAAAAACTTTGACAGCTGGTAGCGACCTCTAAATTTTAGCCAAAAATAAAACAAAAAAAGGTAATTTCATATTTAGAGGTATATAATCGAATTAGAAAGTGCCCCGAGGATAATTCAAAAGTCGAAAAATAAGGACCACCCTAATATGTAATTTATTCCGTTATCTAGTTGCCATAACACAAGCTTCGGCTTAGCTTGGAACTAGATGGCGCTGTGTATAAATGTCCTGAAATATTTATTTATTATGATCATTGTAACAACGTGTGTGTGGTGGTAATAGTTATTATTGTTAGTATTAATATTTTTTTTGATTACTTCATCTTTATTAGACGTTGCCGGAGCTGGATAAAGATCTGACTGACGCGAGCCCCAAGCTGAAACAAAACAATCTTTATTATACCTGTTTACAATCTTGATTTCATTACTAAAAATGACATATGAACAGTCAGTTTCCTTATCGTGTAAATGTTTATGAGATATATCGGTGCACATGAACAAAACAATGATTGAATTAATTGTGAAATTAATTAATTTAATCGATTCTTCTCAGGTTGTTACAATGTTATGCAATTCAATTAAAATGTTTGTGTGTATTTTGAATTCAAAGTAAAAATAATCGTCCGCATTGTCTAAGAAAATTGATCTGGCTTGAGTTTTTGTACAGTGGAGAGGGAGACTTCATGGATACTAAATTATATTTGCCAGATATTAAACATGAACATCACTACTTTGAGCTTACTTCAAACCGTAATGAATACTGAACATAACGCTTATGACGTCAGTGCAGCGCTGACGTCACTTTTTTAAAAAAACATCCCGCCACCTTGATTGAAACCTTTAATTGCGCTTGTATCGTATGGTGTAATGAGTATATCCCTAGTGTGTAATGATGTCATGCTATTCCTAGATTATAAGTATATAACTGGTAATGAATGTATGTATTGGTGGAGTAATAAATCATATTTCTATCTAACAAGACGTGTTACATTTCTCTCCCAATTCGAACCTTTAGAATCGATACAGATATTAATTAAATTACATAGAGAAATAATGTAGGTAAAGGACCACCATGTTCAACGGATTCAAATAGGCTGTTTAAATTTGTATAAAATATCAAAAGGTAGTTACCGGGTGGTCGGGCGCGGTGCAGCGGCGGGGCGTCGTCACTCCACTCATCACGCTCAGGAGAAGGAGACTGCAAATATAGGTACGTTCATACAAAATTAAACGCCAAATTTGTTTCTAAGTTTACAGCTATATACACATACTAGCTTTAACAGCAACAGCAGAAGATTAATAAGTTTGTGTCGGATTTCCAAAAAATAAATATTTTTTCCTGTTCCACAGCTAAGTTCATTTAAATAATAATCTACAGTTTTTCCTATGAGAGCACTATATTTTTACACTAATATTTTTTTTATATAAGTGTCACATTTTTAACATTACAATAGAATATTCGGTACATATCAGTATACTGACAAATTATAATTAATTCAAAGACAAAAAAACTGTTCATACTTAGTGCCAAATAGAAAGAATTTCATTTTTAATTTTTTTTCGATTATTCTTAAAAAAAAACACCAAGGCAAAGCTATAAGATACTTAAAACATTGTCATATTGATAACATACTACATAATTAACTTAAAAAAAAAATTACTTCGTTCAAATTGGTTCATAGTCGGCGGAGATATTGCGTATAAAAAAATTCATCCCCAAATTTTCACCCTTGGGGGTGAAATATTTTCGTTAAATTCGCACGAAACCACCCTTTTGATAATTCCTATTCAACAAAAAAATAATCGTTCAAATTGGTTTATAATCGGCGGAGATATTGCGTATAAAAAAGTTCATCCCCAATTTTCTACCCTTGGGGTTTGTTTTTTTATTATTAAATTTAAATGGGACCACCCTTGAGGTATTACCTATACGCCGAAATAAGATTTGTTCAAATCGGTTCATAATTGGCTTAGTTATCGCAGTACAAATTTGTATGGCTAACTGTCAAATTGTCCGATTAATGAAATTTGAATTGCCTTTCAGTACCCCGCTACAAGTTCGTACTTACATAATAGCGCTGTTGTCGTGAGTCGTCGACGGTGTACAGGCGCCGCAGTCGCCGGCGACCCTCTTCAGGCCATTCCTCCCGACGCTCTGACACATCCTAAATTATTCTTAAATTATATTTTTCGCCTATTTTAAACAGGTCTTCTTGATCATCAGGTTCTTTCCGCGCTACAGGATGGGTAGTAATCGCTTTAAGTGATTAGACTGCCTTTCGTTATGTTTTCTTTTTTTCTATTCATTTCGAAGAAGTGCTTAAGTATTTTACATATGTATTATTATTATTATCAGTATTACATAATAAGCTATAATAAAATGATAACTAAGATATTTTGTTGGTCGATTAACGTCTTGTGTCGAGGCAGGATATAATGCGTCGAATAATGTATATCGTTATCTCAAATGAAATAAAACGTATTTATATTTAACTCGTTTACAGCAGTGTAATCCGCTAAAGCTTATGCTAATTCTAAAGGCCGAGTTTCGATTCGCGCTTATGGTATTTGTTCGAACTCC
Organism: Eurema mandarina; assembly: GCA_018238005.1. Classification (NCBI taxonomy): domain Eukaryota; kingdom Metazoa; phylum Arthropoda; class Insecta; order Lepidoptera; family Pieridae; genus Eurema; species Eurema mandarina. The sequence goes on from DWAJ01002764.1 coordinate 5,465, forward strand.
TCCACATAGATCGGTTTGGGCCAGTCAGTCGTTCGACTGGTCGAGGATCTTGTAGTTTCTCTCCCCAGTGCAAGTAGGTACAAGCCGTTCGGAAAACAATGGTACTTAATTCTTGATTTTAATAATTTGTTTGAAAAGGTCTGTATCTTTAGCCTTATCAAGCAACGGTTACCACCTGATGGTAAGCGACGCTACGGTCTACGTTGTCATTTAAATTCATACAACAGTGATATTTCTTATTGTAGCTTATTTCAATATCCAAGCAAGTTGGTAGTTACATAATGTCGTTGTGGTCTGACGTCGTCGACGTCGGGCCAGTCTCGTCTCTCGGGCTCGTAGTAGGCGCTGCGCGCGCGCCGGTGCCGCCGCCCGCCGGGGACCGGGGCTTCGCGATCATACTCAGACCTTGCGCGATCGTGTCTACAACCAGACCATTTATTATTTTTAACCTATTTTAGAACTGTACAGAAACAACAATTTCTATGATAATTAATCCTATAAGGAAAGAGTTGCGTCGTGCTGTTAAGCTTGTCACCAACACCTGAATAATGACCACGTCCCCTTTCAAGAGCGACAACGACTACAACTAGAGAGAATATTTACCGAGTTTTTCAATTACAGAGCATAGTGCGACATTTCCATCAATGTCAAGTTAAAGAAAAACGTTTGTTAATTTTCTGGCGCTACTCATGTAATTACGCATCCAGCGAAAGCACTACTTAGTACTTTTGAGACTTCTCGATATATGAATGACGAAAGATGTAGGTTAAATATTAAACTAGGTTGATGAATAATGCCTTATCGGCACTGCGGTTAATTATTATCATTATTAAGCTTTCGTAAAATTACTATTAGGTCAAATTTCTAGGGATTTAATTTATCTAAGTGACATTTTATACCTACTGCAAGTTTAGGATGATAATAATAATATCATGATTATAAAATCAACGTTACAATAATAACATTTATAAGCAACTCTACTACCACGATAACTTGTTAAGATCCAGACTGATTATTTTTACATACCTAATAAGATTTACTTATCACAATCATAAGATGTTTAATAATTTTCCACTACCAATAGGTACACTGATAATGTTTCTAAAAAAACGATGTCTCACGATAATTAACGCCTATATTATTATTAGTGTTATCGTGTAATGTATATTTTACTACGTACTAGGTGTAGGCGTTAACCAAGAGTAAGAGGCTACACCTAGTTCTAACCGGCTAAAACTAGGTGTAGCCGCACTTCGGGTATTAGCCGTAACATATATATTTTAATATATATAAATCTCGTGTCACAATGTTAGTCCTCAATGGACTTCTAAAACACTTAACCGATTATAATAAAATTCGCACACCATGTGCAGTTCGATCCAACTTGAGAGATAGGATAGCTTACATCCCGGTATTGCCCCGGGAAGGGGGACTACAGGGGTAAAACCGCAGGGAACAGCTAGTTATATATTGTAGTATATATTATAGTGTATATACTAGTCTTATAACATATGTTGTTAGTATTGGTTAGATCTAATCCTAATTAGACCTAATCTAGATTCAGTAGTGTTAATGGGCGGCGATGACCACTTCCCATCAGATGGCTTGCCTGCTCGTTTGCCCCCCATGTTATAAAAAAATCCATATTGTGAACCAACCTTCGATCTCTCCGCTTCGGCATGTCGAACTCAAAGTCATCACTCTCCGGATCATACCCACGGTCTCTATAACCAGAGATCTCTCTGTCCCGGTATCCCCTTTCGTTTTCCAACGCTTTCCTTTCCTTATAGTTCTCATAGTCAACGTCGTGCAAATCGTGCATTTCAAACGTTTCCCTTCCATCATCGAAGTCGTAGCGATCGAAGTTTCTAACAGGACCGCAGTCGGGCTTCGCTCGAGCTGGGCGAGGTAAGGATTTGCTTCGTAACTCGGGTTTTGAGACCTTCTTTTGATAATTCTCAAGTTCTGATAACGCTGCCTCTAGATCTTGTAATGGTAGAGATATCTTCGGGAATTCATCTGTGAAGAGATTTTTTAATGAAAAGGTGTAACTATTACTTTTTTGTAACAATAGGGAAAAAATGATTAAATCTAATTTCTTCTCCGAAATACAAACAAATTTAACGCTACATTCTCGTCTTTTAATTACAATTTATTTAAAATCATATTAAAATCTAATTATTTGTAAAAATTTAACATATACTAACAGCAGAATAAATATTTGGATAAATACCTCCTTTTTCATAAAGATGTCCATGTTTGTTGAAACTAGGTCCCACGTGATCGTCTTCGAAGTCGCGGTGTCCTTAGCGTTAAAAATTGATTAATATGACCATGATTGTATAGTGACCGCTACTAATGTGGGCGAGTTCTGAATCGCCCTAAAAATATTTGTTTAGGACTTAGCATATATATAATAAATTATCTGGTCAAGGATCCCTTTGCTTTAGAGGAAGGTTACATACCCTTCATATATGTACAGGGTTGATGCGACACATGGGCATTAAATTAAACCACGTATATAAACGTACCTAATACTACTGTCGAATAATTCAAAATTTTTAACATCAAAAATTAAAAGTTTTTTTTTTCGAACAAAATAAATAGTTTATAAATCATTCTCATATGAAAACATTTATAAATATTTACACTGACCTTGTGTAACCTCTGCTCAATGCGGCAACGTCGCATAATGTTTTCTTAAGACACTGCCGACAAGCTTCGATATTTGATTTCATTACGTGTTTAAAGTTTCAATTCACCCGCACAATATCGATACGTTATTTATTTTAGTAAGTGTGTAGTTATAGCACAACGTCGTAATTTTCTTTAAATATTTAATTACAACGATTTACAATATTAACTTTTTAGTTTATGAAATGCTAAAATAATGCGATCTTTTATTTAATTTATAGTGTTCATACCGGTAGCATACACTTCACCCGTAAATCGATATCATACCATTGTATTGTTTCCTTTTTTAATCTATTGACAAAATACCACACTAGTACTAGACATTTAATTAATTCTCCACTTTAAAAAACCTCGAATAATCTCACAATATGTATCCAATCACAATAATAAATATTAAACTGCCACAAATTTATCCTAAAACACTAATCAATACGGTATAAGAGGCGTGCTTCACAACAATAAAAAAAGCGCGGGCGCATCTCGTTGCGTAACGTCCACCCCGAATCGATGTCATATTTGCACTAATAAATATTTGATCTTTCTACCCGGTGACATTTCTTTTTCTTTCACGCCCATTAAATTAAAGTATTACTTCTTTGTTTATCATAATCATCACATTGCACGGCTAATGTTTTGCTCACACTGTGTTCCTTATTACACTGGTATAAGAGTCATTTTCGTATAACTTCTTGCATTTTAGAAATTGTAATGCAAAGACAAGAGCGGCAACGTCTTTCGTTTATGTAATTTTAAGGTGTATGACCCTTGGGTAGAATATCACAGCTGATTAGTGCAGATACATCGTGTTATGAAATAGCAAAAAATTAAAAAATTATTGTGACTAAACTACTGATGTTATTTGAATGATTTTTTGTGTAGGGCCTGAAAATTAGCCATTGTATACGTGATTAAATTTAATGCCCATATGTCGTATCAAACCTGTATATAAAGAAATTATCTGTGAATATTCGGTGACCACCTGTCATTATTTGCACTCTCACGATTGTAATGGAGTTAATATTAGATAAATTAATTTTACATCGACAAATTCACAAGAACTGTAGTCAAAGGCAAATATATAAATATATACTTTCTTCTGATATCTACTTAATTTATTTATGTCATCTGATATCCCTTATATTATTAACAATAAGTTCAAACCTCCCTCTAATTACTGGTATCGATTATGGTAATCGTAGCGTCTCCCGTGAAGTCGTTCGTGTAATTCCGTTCTTTCCGTGAATGCGAAGCGCGATTGTGACAAATGGTCCGATTAACAATCCCGGTCCCAAGATGGCGGGATGGCGGGAACGAGCCAATATATCAAAGGATTTTAGTGATACTTCGTTGATGCACTGATTTCTGGATTACTCGTGTCCTTTGATTTAAGTATCCCAATACTATAGTTAGCATGTGTTCATTTGAAAGTGATGGAATTCATGCCATGGATTGTTAACATATGATATTTTTGGAAGTGGTAGTGCCGTGCCTGAAATTGACCGTCTCGCCCGAGGTGGTTCTAATCTCTCATAAAAAAATGGCGTCTCTTAAGTGAAATAATTTTAGTTTCAAATTAGGTATATCATCAATTTACAATAATACACATCTCAAAACATTAACATAGCAGCTGTTGTAGAAAAGAAAATGTAATGTAGTCAAAACATATAGGCAAAAACAAACATTGATTGTGAGATTCATAACTTCATACGCACCTGATATTTATCTTCAATCACCAACTACTTACAAAGCAGTTGCATTAATTCCGAGATTATACCTAGCAAAGGTTTACTTATGGAAGTTTCATTTCGAAGAAACGTCGTAAAATACATCGAAGTCGTACGAGTAAGTTTTACGAGCAAACATTGGCAACAACTGTTCTCATAGGACGTGACGTGAGATAGACAATTGTTTTAAGATTGCAATTGATGGCAAAGATCGCATGATCGCTTATAGAAAGTACGTGATTCCTATTTGTTCAATATAACTTAATTTTTGTTTGTTACGTGTCTGGATATTGCAACGTTTTTAGATAAAGAACGCAAATATTATGAAATTTATTAAAATTGTATATAATTTGTACGAGTTTTTAAGAACTTCATACTTTAAAGAATTTGATTGAACCAAAAAAACTAAAATAAAAACTCAAAAACAATTTTATACACATCAATATTCACTGAAGCAATTTCTTCGGTAGAATAGCCTTTGCAAACATGTAAGCTCGATAGGAAGATTCCGTCCATAAATGAATGCAAAGCCGAACGCAACGAATTTGACTTTGAATGTTTGGCCAGCGAAATTGTGGATTGGACCGTTGCTTAACTTCCAATTTGTTCTTCAAATTCGAGCTCAGTCAAACAGCGACATTCAGAAAGGCGAATCTAGAAAGTTCCACGAACTTTGTAACACGTTCGATGTTTCGCCATACGTGAGGGTGTCGGGGTAAGCTGACAAGAATGGGCTTGCTATGGATTTGGCCTGATGACGGGACGGTTTAACGTAGCCTTTTACATTGAATTTTATGACTTTCACACCGTGATTTCGATTTTCAATACGATGCCAATGTGACATCCTATATTATGCTGAGACAAAATATGGGACGTTAAACATTTTCCTATGTTAGTCTTATATTATATTAATTTAACTTTTAATTTAACAAAAATATAATTGTGTCTTCTGGCTGCCTGTTATAAAATAAATCAAAAAATCGAATGTTCATAAATACAAATATCCTGATATATAATGCTTCTCTCACTATTAAGTATTACATTTTTAGTAAAATTCAAAACGTATCTTATCAATAAGTTTTAGCCCTTAATATTTTTACATTATAAAGCTTATACTTATGTTAACATTACACAAATAATTTTACAGTTCCAGGCTAATAATAATAAAATAAATTAACATTTTGTAAAAACATATGTGCGAAAACATGCTTTCAGTACAAACGAAAATATAACTCTAGTTTTCATTAAAATGACAATGACAGAAGCACACATTATTCACAGAGAAACAATTGGACGCTGGAGGAACGTAAAGTAGTGTCTTGAATAGAGAAAATTGCAAACAACGAGGCGATATTTTTATTACAATTGAAACTGGGAAGAAATGTGGACTAACCCTAACTTATCAACGTGATTTGTGAGTAGGCTGGGTCGAATAACGTTCCAATTGCGAATCTTTAAGCGCAATAATTTAGTTATGCTAACGAAATTGGAATGCTTAGCGACGGGACTATTTGTGAAACAGATCTTTTTCGTATTTTTTTTTTATTTGAAATAACAGTTTCAAGGTTATATATGGAACGTGAAAGTCAAAAACGCTTCGTAATAACCCGGGTATCTATTGATAAATGCAATATTAAACTGGGTCTAAACGTAAAATTTCATTTGAAGTTTACACCACTGCACACAAAACGACAATTTCCAGCTTACAGTTATAAAAATTGTGTCGGCGTAGAACTTGCAACTCAAATTTAGACCACAGTGAGTTTTAGTACGTTCTTAAATTAAACCCAGTAACTAACGCTTGAGTCTAGAGTCGTGTAAAACTAAAAATGGCAGTCCATTTAAATCCTTCTGAGCGTCCCCTTTTTATAATAGACGTAGTTACAACTTAACCCGTTACGGCTGATTGGTTTAAGTGTGGTCGAGTTTTTTAGTTCACATAATTGGGAGTTTAAATCACGTCGATCGAACGTCAGCTTTTTAATGAATTTTCAACGGAGTATGTATACAAAGTTGCATTTTTAGATGAAGGCTTTATAAAATTTTGTACGTGCTTTAAAATTTTAAATAATTTTTACCAGTATTATTCGAGTTTGTTCAAAAAATCAACAAGAAATATGGTTTATCTACCTCCTCAGAACACATAACTTATCCATAAAGTAATATTGAATTTACATTGAGCCTTTAAATACATCGTAAAGCTGGATATTATAGTGCATTTTCATCTCAGGTAAAAGGCAATACTTAACGTACGGTCGACAATATACGAATAAATACATTACATTTTCTCAAGTATACAATTGAGGACTTTATTGTGGTTTATTAGAGTTCAGTTTCGTATATCTGCGTGTAACATGTGACCTTTGGCTGCGGTTAACAAACGGCTATTTCGCTTAGCTAACTCTCCACTGGTCGAACAATAAAAAATAAGCAGCCATTCGCTTTGGAGCAGCTTGAACTTTCTTTCATCGCAAGTTTTAAATTAAAGAACCTAGCCGACTAGCAGTATATTTGATAATGTTTGCATGAATGGAATATGCACAATCTAACTTGAGTTATGATGCAAGTTTTATGCATGTTTGAGTTATGAACTTTTGCAATTATTTTTAGTGGATAAATGAGTATATTTTTCATACGGGTTGTTAGTTTTCCTTCTTTATACGAATATACAGAATATTACCTATTACTATGTTTCATATTTCAATAAAAGTATTTTGCCTATTTTAGGGCTTTCAAGAAACCATTTTAATCTGTGAAGTAGTGTAGGCGTGGTAATTGAATAGATAAATAGACTATGATATTTTTGGAAAACAAGTATTGTTCAGAAATAATAATCTTGTAACAACGAAGAAGAGATACCTACACACATAAATGTATAGGAGCTTTAATTTGTGTAGCTTTAACTCCTCGTCTCCATGTTTATATGTATATAGTTATATAACTGAATGAGTACAGTTGTACACACATCCATTAATGTACCATGCAAAAAATAAAGTCCCCAAGTCAAACGTAGCACAAATCCGTGCCCGAATTACAAACGCATTAGTTTCGCGGCTTTAGATAAGAAAAAACAGAAACAAATCCCAGCCGAGCTTCTCGTGTAGTTTCATACGTAAAAACGTATCCGAAACCCGGGACCGAATTGTCACTTTTTATCTCGGGATAGCGCTGCAATCACTCGGCTCAGTGAACGGGTTAATTAATGAAATCTATTAACCTCTCCTCCTTAGGGACTAGGATTGTTCGCTGATTTTTTGCTTCGTCATCTATCTGGGCGTTTTCCAACTGGTCGAATCTATTTCATTGTGATTGGACAGCTGAACGTTAAGCGCGGCTCCGTGTGACACAGTGCTATCTGTGCCGCTGATAAAATAGCGCGGAATTTGCCGTGTTCCGATTTTGTGGATTGGTTTAGTTCTGATATTGATTTTAAATACGCTCGGGATTTAAATTACTCGAGCGGAAAAGTATTGGAATCGAAGATCGAGATATGTGAAACGATGATAAAATTATATAACAGGAATAGCAATTACAGGTTCGCTTCGCATATAAGCGAGATTTATCTGAAAAAGTGTATGCTAAGTAAATGGTATAGAAGAAATAAAATCAAATACTTATAATTAGCCGTAAGTCTATGTTGTAATAGTATTTATGATTTCATATCCTTATATTTCAATACGTTGGTATCTTTTTTGTTGTCTTAAGATATTTATTAGCCATTCCACGTCTAAACACAAACAAAAACGCGTCGTTTTATAAAACTGTCTGTATGAAATATGAAAATATACACAGGTACTATTTACTAACGATATCAAACCAAACTGACTTGTGTACCAGTCTTTATCCAAAAAAACAAGTTTCATAGAAGCTTTAATAACATTAGAAAAATAAGTAAGAAATATGTAAATCAATCAATGTCGTTATTAACAGTTTTCCACAAAACAAAAATTGTATTCAGTTGGGACGCTGAAAAGTTCTTTTGCGTAATAATTTTATGTTTGAAATATGCTTCAACTGATTGATATAATTCTGTTAATTATATTATAATGAACTCAACAATTTGATTAATTAATCATTGTTGTTTCTCTGCAGATTTCTCGTGAACATGAATCATTTGAGTCGTCATTCTCTTTAATTATAAAAATTCCTGAATATTCAATCATCCTACATTAATTATTTATTGTTATTATAATATTATCTACTGTATATTATATTGAATTACACACAAAACCATAATTTCAATCGATCTTGCAATGCATTACATTAATTGAATATAAAAACTAATTATTATCTATTTAATTTTAAATAACTATTTATACTAAAGCTATAATTGATTATGTTATACGAAATTATTCGCCGATAAAGATTTAAATAGCCGTAAATACACGTGAAAAGAAGAATACGGGTTTAATTCTCATATACTCTTACAGGCGTTTAAAATTATATAAACATAAGAAAGACAGTTTATTTCTTTAATAACTTTATATGTTCTTCAACATAAGTACCTATTGTAAAACAAAGCAATTATACAACCGCTTCGCTGACTAATGAACTTCATTTATTTTAAATATTACAGAATATTACCTTAACGAAAAATAGAATATCAATAAATGTTAAATGACATTTTCTAAGACTGTTTATCTAAAGCCTGGGGAAGGACATTTTTTTTAAATCAACCCCCAAAATGTTGCGCGAGGGGTTGAAATTTTTTTAATTTTACGCTTTCACGGCCAAACCACTGAACCGATTGTAATGAAATTTGGTATACAGATGGTCTAGAGCCTGAGAAAGAACATAGGCTACTTTTTAACTGGAAAAAATGGTTAAAAAGGGGAGAAAGGAGGGGTCAAAGTTTATATGAAAGTCCGCGGACGGAGTCGCGGGCAACAGCTAGTTATTTATTATGTGCATTGTACGACGTAGTATACATCATGAACAATATCAAACAATGATTGAACATTATTTCCCTGAAACTTTAATAAGCGGACTACTTATCTCACCCTTCTTTATCTCTTCCCAACAATTACACCTGCAGATGTCGAACTAATGCAGGCCTGCCTGTAATCTGACGGCGCAAGTTAAAAGCGGTCCAAGTTTTAATCTCGGGAGTTCAATACAGAACATACATACTTTGAAATGAAAGTTTCTTCATCAGGTCGAGTTAAGACTTCGTTAAGTAATAGTAAAGCTTTATTAGTCTGACCTGTCAAACGTTATAGTCCAAGAGCTAGTGAACCCTGGGAGTGACGGTTGTCCTGTAAGGTTTGAAATTTGTATACATATGAATTATAGCATGCTAAAGGCAATCCTAGCCCTGAACTGGCAGGCGTCAACCCTGCCCCTTTATTTTTTAAACAGTCAAGATAATTGAATTTTAAAACTTGTTTCTGTGAATTTCAAAATTTAATAGGTTGAATTTTATTAATTTTAGATCTTAAAAAAATGACATGCGATTATGAATGCTGAAGTACATGACGGGGATTTTGGAAATTCGTGACTTAGTTTAACGATTTTGGGCACGAAAACTTAATAGAAATAGATATCAGAAAGCTATTTTTTTCCTACTTATAGGTAAATACGGTCTTACAAGTTGTACTCTATGTAAGATTATTGTTTTTAGTACTCACACCAACAGCTAAGCAAATTAAAATATATAAAAGCCTTAGACGCTCTCCCCTCCACCTTAAAACGAACGTTTAGCCAGGACATTAACATGGCGTCTCGCATGAATATTTATATCAACGCAGCATCAATGCGCGCAATCGCGGTATCCGTGCCTGCTTTTAATGAGGAACATTCCACACATAACAAACATTGAGCACCGGTTAACTTTTTTTAGTATAACAGATAGAAAATATGTATCTATGAAGGTTATGAATGAAGCATTGGAAGGAACACGAACAAAATAATTCAAATAAAAATATTGTGTTAATTGTAATTATAATTAACGGAATATGTTTAATTAAAAGGAGTCAAATAACAAAAATATTTTGTGAACCTGAATACAATTATTACTTACAAAATATTTAATTGACATTTAGTCAATCATGGCCGAATACTGAAACGCATGTTAAATATTTAAGGCCAATACGGGGTAAAGCATCTTCTTAACTACTAAATGGTATTCTTAACATCGATGATATTAGCGCCATTAAAAGATAAGCAGATCCTTTTCACAGACGTACTAACACTCTCCTTACGGCAAAATTGGTATACTGAAAAGTCTCTTAACGATTTTTAGCTGTCAAATTAGCTGTCAAACAGTCAAAGGGCTAATGGCCGAATACTGAAACGCATGTTAAATATTTAAGGCCACAATACGGGGTAAATCACCTCCTTAACTACTAAATGGTATTCTTAACATCGATGATAGTAGCGCCATTAAAAGATAAGCAGGTCCTTTACACAGACGTACTAATTATCTCCTTACGGCAAAATTGGTATACTGAAAAGTCTCTTAACGATTTTTAGCTGTCAAATTAGCTGTCAATGAGCTTAAGTATCTTAAACGAAACTTAAGAGCCTGCGCGACCACCCTTAAAATTTTTATTTGTTGTATAATTGTTATTTAATTGTGTTTATCGCCGATATTATCTTCTTCTGGATTACAAAGAATCTAGTATACATTGCAGAAA
>DWAJ01002765.1:0-16516 GCA_018238005.1 Eurema mandarina
CTATGCTCTGTGATTAAAGAACTAGGTTTATCTTTAAAAAAAAAGGCTATTTAATTTCTTTTTTTTTCACGAAAATTGACAGAAGACTAATAAAAATATATCTATACTAATATATAAAGCTGAAGAGTTTGTTTGTTTGTTTGATTGTTAGAATGTTCTAATCTCAGGAACTACTGGTTCGAATTGAAAAATTATTTTTTTATTTAATAGACAATTTATCAAGGAAGGCTTTAGGCTACATAACATCATGCTGCAACTAATAGGAGCGAAGAGATAATGGAAAAACAAATCAAAGGGGACGAAGTAGCAAGCAACAGCTAGTATAATTTAAATAGCTATAAAGAGAATTGCGTGAATGTAATACTGTACAAAAAAACAAGAACTCAAAAAGACTCATTTATTTCTCAAAATTACAACTTAAAGAAAACTTCTTGTAGTTTGCTAGCTAGTTCATAAGCTGGACAGTTCTAAAGCTTAGGATGGCATTACGTACAATATTCAGCTGGAACACACGATAACGCGAAAAGTTTAAATTAAAAATATTTTTAGATGCTTTTTTAGGGTTACCCCTTTATTAATACTTTGCTGTCCGTTCGTCGGTCACCATGATGTATCTAATGAACCCTGATACTTGAAATTTTCAAAGATTTATTAAAGATCTGTTGCCGTTATAAAAATAAATACAGATTAAAATAAATATTTAAGGGAACTGTCATACAAGAAACAACTTTTTTTTTCGTTTTGGCTAGATAACTGAAAGAGGTTATAGCTTGGAGTATTCACAGAAATGAATTTATTTTTATTCTATTAAAAACTTCTTAATAGTTATCTAAATAAAGAAGAATAAATAACACGAGCGAAGTCACAGGTAAAAATAGAACTTGGACAACGTAATAGTTTTCAACCGACTTCAAAAAGGAGGAGGTTCAACTCAATTCGACCCGTATGTTTTAACTCCGCCAATTATGAACCAATTTGAACGATTATTTTTTTGTTGAATAGGTATTATCATGGAGTCGGTTTTATTTTTTTTTTAAGTTAATTATTTGATATCATTACCTACATAGTAAAAAAACAATGTTTCTTTCTTCTGGCTATCCCAGTGTATGTTTAAATCTTTAAAAATACGCAACGCATTTTTTCCATCAGATAGAGTGATTCAATAAGAAGATTTGTGTAAAATACGTCCATAACTGCAGGTACACCCTGGGGGCGCGGCTAGCTAGATATAAGCTGTCTCTCGTTCATTCGTGTAATCTTACGTCATAGTACACATAAATGACGTCACAAATCGTGGAATTCTTGCCAGTAGCTTATTTAACTTTAATTAAGGGTACGGATTCATTTCCTCGTGGAATCGTTCGTAAATGTAAGTTGTCGGATAACGTCAAACGAGTATTTAGAGAGGTTATCTAGAAATAAATATTTGGTCATGGAATTTTAACGTAGAGAAATAGATAATTATATATTTAAGACTAGCTGGTCCAACGCGACTTCGTTCACGCTGTACTATTCCTATCCGAAACCTTACGTCTAACATTTTTTTGCTTAAAAACCCTCCTGGTTCATTTAGGATTATTCTAAAAAAATAATTATGTAAATTGGTCCGTCGGTTATCGAGTTATGCGTTTACCAACAGATTTTGTCATTCATTTTTATATTATAGAAGATTGAAAATAGTTCAATCAACTTCCTATTTTCAATTCATAATTTGATGTTTGTATGTATACTATGTAATTGCTGATTTGGCTTCATTTGTACCTACTATGCATTCATTTTTCATTAAAGTAGTATTTAAAAAAACTCCAATTAAATTAATTTTTTTTTTATATTTCTTAAGAGCCACGATCTGGATAAAAGAAATTGTGATACGAGAAAAATGTCACATCTCGAAGAGCTCAAGATCTGTCCTCCAATGACCTCCGTCCGGTCGGACGTCCGACCGACATAAGGAAATGAAGAGTGCACCTGTGAGCCATTATATTTTCCGGAGACAGTTAACAGTAGGTTAGAAAGAGATAAACATATTTTCGATAGCTTCACCGTTTCTTATAAAACTTTAGTTTTTTTAAGCTAAGCTAAGATACTCCTAGTATTAATATCTCATGCTTCATTTTAATAGCCTTTGGATGTTAATTGGAATCTATAACATTCCATAGTATTTTTTTAAGTTTGTTTTTTAATTTCTATTAGTTCTTATTATTGTTAAATGATTGTATAAGTACGAACTAAATAAAACAAAATTGTACATAAGTTGGTTTATACCTTTAAGTTAGACAAAATTTTAAATGACGAATTCTTATTATCACACGTAGCATAAATTATAACATATAACATACATTTGTACATTAATCGTCGCACTGCAACATTCCTTTGAGGTTTCACTTTCGTCGTGCTATCACGATCTAACTAGATTTTAGCACTTTGGGCCTTAAGATCTAATTACCTCATAAGGTAAACCTAAATTACACAGAGTAAAGATAATTCCATAACTCTAATTTTATAAATGTGATAACTTCAGAAGAGTAGAAACCACAGCTTGTGTTGAATAATATTACTTGATTCTGAACTTTTTTATTTTGCCAATAAACCTCATTTTTGAGTATTTTTTACAATATTATTATCTACTTATAGAACGATAGGCAAACTTGTAAATAGTAAGTACTTACATAGATTAAAGGAAAACGTTAATACTATTTACATGAAAGACGTTAAAATGTGTATTAAATACGTAACACATTAGCTTATAAAATAATTAAAAAAACACGGTACAGCCAATTAATGCAAATCTTTATTTTTAATGCTTAGCTTCTTTTTGAACCATTTATTTCACTCTACAGAACGTAAAGATCTTATGAAATCTTAAGATGTAATCTTTATCATACCTACGTAAGTCCGTACTATAATAATTATAACGTAAATGCTTGCGTTTATATACGTATTCATTTACGTAATAATATACTGCATAGTGCATACGTACTTATGAAAATAAAGAAACATTAAAAAAGTCAAATAATGCAGTGTTTTTGTTAAAGTTAAAGCTGACTGACATTATAAACGCCATAGTAAGTATACTGCACCCACTACCCAATGTTATCATTGGACATTGACTGTACCTGTAAAACATTGTGAATGAATTTATTTAATCTTCTTCTTTTGTTTAATTTTCCCATTAGTGGGAAGGCCAAGGGACTGAGCCCATACAGCCACGTCTTTGGTTATATTTTTCAGTGGAGAAAGGCTTTAAGCCTTGCAAAAAAATAAAGAAATCTTTTTTAGAAAAGACTATTAAAGGACAAAAAGGCGTCCGCCATTTTTACTCTCACTTATAAATTTGTTTTAAATTTGAGAGATTTTTTTTGTTAAAGTAGGAAGTTTGGGCGGTTATTTCGAATTCGCATAAAATGGTGTAATACCCATTAAAACCCACCGGCGAAAACTTTTATCCTAGTGTTACCAGCAACTAAATTGTTAAACTTAAGTTGCTTAGCTTATCTACACTAATAAATCAATTTTACTAATATTCATAAATGAAGTGTATAAGTGTATTATGTATTTATATCATAAACATTATTATATAGTATAGCATAGGATAGTATTAAGTAGTTTAGCATTTAGTGTACATTGCATATTATATATCAGTGTCTCGGGTGTCGGCCAATGCCGCACCATATAACCAATTTGTAATCAGAAATAAATAAGCATTAACCCAGTCAACACTAGTGTTTAAAATGTACCTTTAAACCTTTTTCAAACATTTCAGTTTTCTCTATCACCCAGAAAGTAATTATCCATAAACAACATTGTTGCCATATTCAGAAACGGTTGATTAAAATAATCGATTACAGAGTCTAATGATAAGATCTTACAATCACTTTTCATTCGCATTTCATTTCAGTAAAAGTTTATTGCTATCTCAGTAACAATATCGAGAATTCGTATTCCATCATGATATAATTTAAAATTGGCAGTTATTTAAACTTGTCCTTTACTAACTGTACTCCGCGAATTCGCCTTTTTTCTCGTAGCTGGATATTAACGTTGATATTTTTGCTTATTTTCTCGTACAAAAAATAATAATGATGACCATAAAAAAGTTATAGTGACTCCAGCTTAGGAGATAATCTGATAATAGCGGACTTTTTTTGAAGTCTGTTTTAACCATAAATAAACATAATGTATCATTCTTAATAGCTCAATTATTAATGTTGCTATATATAGAATACTAATTTTTCAATATCCCAACCATTATTATAGAGATTTGCGGAGAATCAAAATTACTCATATTCAGACTACCATTGTGTAGAATAGATTTTTATCAATATTGTTCAACTCAATTTTTTTGTTCAGCCAAAAACTGAGTTTTTGAATTTAAACTTTGCCTAAAACATATAGACATAGGACATCTATTTTAAGAGGGCTCCCTTAAATGTAGCTATTAAGTTATTTAATTCAAATAATAATTATCCTCCGCGATATTAACGATATACGACAAAGAACACAATTATAAAAAAAAATCAGCTTAAAACCATGTAAAACCAAATTCATTTATTAAAAGAAAAACTAAATTACGCAAAGTTTCTTAGACATATTAGGTATAGACACCGTTTTAGAAAAGCCGTTACACGTTTATAAACGTAATAATGGCTCCTAAATCCGCAAAGTCTTATAACAGCTGTTGTTTTGTTTTTGCATAATGTTCGTGATTTATGGAGTTCGAGCTTTAGATCCTACATCTGTATCAGTTTAATATATTCTCTTTTACTTGAGAATCTGTTATGTGATGTAAAAAGTAAAAAATATATAACGCAAACGATACGGCTTTTTTAATATTTTAAATAATTTATTTGAGACAAAAACGAATCTGACAAAAAAAATAGAGAGAAAACTTAGCGTTTCAAATTCTGTACTCGCTTTACTATAAAATGTGTATTAAGTGAATTATTATAAATTTTGTTTTGTGGTAGTTTGGTTGACTACTAATGATTAACTACTATTTATAGCAGTAGCTATATATTATGCTATATGCTATAAATACTATTTATAGCAGCAGCTATAAATAGTATTTCGTGGAACTCTAGTTTTCTTTTAAAGTAACTTCTTATGAAGGATAAACCAATTATTCGTTAAGTAACGCGGTTCGAGTTCTGTCTCCAACTGGTTTCCTTTCAAAAAATTAAGTGCAGGAGGAATCCTGTATAATTTTAAATTGGCTTCATATCACTTCCTTTTCACTCTAACCCACAGTTTAAGACTAGTTATCAAAATTGTTGGGCGGGCGCGGGATCGACTATGATGACTTAAAAAAAAACAAAATTATGAATAATGAGAACTTTAACGAGACTAAATTGATGTATAAAATGCCTCGCCATATTCTTAAATCTTTATATTATAAGGGCAAGTTTTTCTTGGATTGTCAGTTTTCAATTTTATTTTTTTTACTTGACATTTATCGCTTGACGCCGAAAAACATTTCACAAATGAATAATGGCGGACACTCTGTGCGCCCTTTTGTCCGTTATTAGTGTTTTCTAAAAACTACTTATTTATTTATATGCAAAGCTTATAGCCTTTTTTCAATTCAAAAATATAACTCTGCCTTCCCAATTAATGGGAAAGAAAAAAAATCGCTTGAGCGGTGAGCCCTCAGATGTTAGCCGTCAGTGTCAGTGTCAGACGTCAGTTTATACTTTGTAATTAAAAAGGTGTGTTGTTAAAATAAGAACATGAATACTACTTTTTAACTTATAAATGAAATTAACCGAATTATAATCTAAGAGATAAAATTTCTATACAATACGTTATTTTCAATGCTATTAAATAAATGAAGACAAATCGAAAATCATCAGTCGGCAGCATGAGGAAATATTACCAATTAATACTAATCATAGTTTGTTTTCTGAGTATAGTTACTCTTCTTATGTATCGCCATGAATATTATAAACTGCGTTATGTTCTGGAAGTGCTCAACATCTTTGGAAAGCCCGGACTGTCTGAGATAGAGTTTTGCGGTCCCGGCTTCAATGCGACGATGTTGTCTGAGATTTTGAGAAATTCATCAATGGAAGTTAAGGAAACACCGCCACTATTTCAAGAAATCGATGAGAACTTCTATTCCTATTCATCATTTCTTCGATCGTATCAAAAATACGAGCAGCTAACGCCACAACATGCGCACATCGTAGACACCATTGTTATAGGAAAAGCACATGTTTCTCCCAACTTTCGATGTTATATCTGGTTAGAAAATGAGAGTAAGCCTAAATCTGGCAGATTCAACTATAAAATCGTATCTGAACCGATCAACAACTTCAGATTGTATATCTTTGAATGTTCCACAAACAAGAACTTTGGTAAACCAAAAGGCGTAAGTTTTTTCATAAACGATTATAACGTAAACCCAATACATGCACCAATAAACAGATTAATACAAGTCAACACCAAGAGAAAAGTAAGACAAAGAAGTAATATAAGATTTATTAACACAGTTGTACCGGCAATATGTGTTATACCGAACCAGATTCCAATTGTATCTCGAGATGCTTTTATAGAGTTTTTAGTATTTCACCACTTGGTCGGAGTTGATTATTTCACAATATATGATAGTATGATATCTGAAGATGTCATAAGAAGACTTAATCTATTCCCTTCCGATATAACACAATGGAATATACAATTCTATCCGTTAAACTATCCTTTTATATTTTCCAAGTCCTATGGCATAGTAAGGAGTGCTATAGAATTGGATTGTCTGTTCAGGCATTTTAGATATGACAAAGAAGAGAGTAATAAAGCTAGCCATGTTGCCGTTTTGTCATGGGATGAGTTTCTAGTACCAAGAGTCCACACAACAATTCAAGCTTTGTTAAGAGACTATGATCCTATGCTAGCTATAAGAACTTCTACAGTAGATAGTTTACTGTTTTGCGTAAATCAAGCTGATGATGACAATGTGGATCTAGGTTACCCTGATATTATGAAGAAAACTCACTATTATAATGTTCCCATGGAAAAAACGGCTCTTGCTATCCGAAATTTAGATACCATGACATCATTTGACGATATTTTTAACTTAACATCTAATGTAAAGAGTATTTCAGTAGATATGCTTGGTGTACATAAGTATATAACATGTGGAGATCCAAAGAAATTCAATATAAATGGCTACAATGAAAGTGAAATGCAAGTATTCCAGCACAAGTTTGAAGGTGCAATGTTGAAGTTTAGCGATAGGTTAGTGAGTGATAAAATATACAGGTTGTACAGATCGGGCCAAATCTGGGAAAAGAATAGTAATGAAAATGTTAGGGATATGTTATAATTCATGTTGGTTGAAAATTGGTTGTAATTTGTTGTTATAATCTTTGATTATTCATTTGTTTGTTGTAATCACATAAGATACAGTATTGTGAAATTTAAAAAAAATTATAGAATCATTCAACTTAACAGAAAATGTTAATTTTATCTATGTATAATCATTTTTATAAGAAACAAATTTTTGATTCATTAAAATTAAGTTATTGCAAAATGCATTTACTAAATTATAGATTTTGTATGTTTGTCTATAGCAAATACATTTCTGACTTATTTAATCCGAAAAAAATCAATTATTGTCTAGTTACAATCTGATTAATTATTAGACTTAACACTGCTAGAAAATATTTCTTAAAGCACTTTAAATAACAAGGATTTAAGCTTAGAAATAGATATTAGAATGTGCCTTGTATAGAGTAGGCATACTAGCTTGAACAAAATAAGACTGCTTACCCAATTGATATATTACTAACATAAAATATAATAAGTGATTGGTGCATGTAAGATAACACAATAATATGATAAAATCATAATTATTGTATTAAAAAATATTCCAATAATTTGTAACACTTATTGACTGAAGTTTTCTTTTTAAATTTTTTGTTCTATGAATTTGGCATTTTTAATGAATTGTATATTATGTATTGTACACATGACCACAACAAAGCTATATATTGTTCGATTTTTTTATGTAATGTGTTCAGCTGATATATGATACAATTGAATGTTATTTTACATACATATTATATTTAAGGCTGGCAACTTGTCTGCAAGATTATATCGTTTTTTGATCATTTGTGCAGGTCGATTACTACAATATGAACATCTAGCTCAATAAAATGCTTAAAATTAATATAGTTTATACCATTACATAATATAAGACAAAGGGCTTTCTTCTGAAAAAGAAGCCCTTTGTCTTATATGTATCTGTCCTTGTGTGTTTAAATATTTAAAACTACACTATCATTTTATCAAAGAAAATGATTCAAGAGGAATGTGTTTAATGCACGCATAAATTCTGGTAAAACCGCGGGGCGCGATTACTTTTAGAATAAAGTGGTCGAGGCATTTTCTATCATTTTTAGTTTTGGCGAGGAAATCAATTTATGGACCATCCTACGCTTACATTGATATTTTTTACATAATTTCATAATAATACTTGAAACTTGTTTATTCTTTTAACCATTCGCTTCAAATAATAATGTTATGTTACATATTCACTCTAATATGCACCACACAGCAAGATAGCCAATTTAATCTAGTCGTTTAAGTGCAATTCGCAATTGTTGCCGAAATATTGTCAGTTAAGTTTATTAATAAATCTTTTTCCAATAAATTTCGTGTGTTTTATTGATTCCTATTGGAAAAAAATAAATCTGATAGTAACAATGATACCTTATTCAAATCTACATATTTTAATATATAAATAATAAAATTCTGGCAGCCTTTTATTTAAATTTGTCAGATACAGATGCGTCTAGTATAAAAAAGTTGAACATACTTATACCATAGGTTTTGACGCCAAAATTATAGTAATTTATTTAATTATGCGAGATTTTGAGCAAGGGCAGAAATAAAAGTCATTGTAATACTAAGTAAATGTTTATTTCATTCATCTATACTAAATACATCGGGCATAGCCCTCACAGATCATGACATAACCGAAGAGAAACTAAACATTAAATCTATACAGATAATGTATTCACCTATTGCTAGGAAAAAGTGAGCATAACTGAGCAATACAATACTTGACGTGTCAAAATCAAAATTTGGAGGGAATTCTTAGTAGGATCGAAATTATAAATTCAATTAAAGCTTATATATCCATTAAATATTGCCACGAAACGCTTCCTTAACACTAAATAGTAAGTAATATCTCACTAAATGTAACATTAATCCTACAAAATTAGCTGTCAAAATACTGTGATACTCGTGAAGAAAATATCTGACTATCAATTACCAGTAGGTACTAACTATAACTAAAGTACACTTAAAATAAAACGTAGACAAGAATTTCTCTTGTATTGCTGAAGTCAAATTTGTACTAGCTATGTGAAAAAATATATCACAAACAATATTATGACGGGAGTTTTATATGGCCATAGAGATATTTAGATAGAGGAAGCGTCTGAATTTATTTTTTACACTCTCTATTGAGGATTGTTTGTTGCTTTTCTTGCCTACTCTTGTCAAATATCCCTTTGGCTGCATATTCAGACTTTACTCCGGGTAAATCTTGAAATCATTTCATTAAATTCATAGATAAAATAAAAATAATAACATACATATTAAAATATTTCGAAATCAAATATTATTCGACTCCAATATTGATAACCAAGGACTACATAACACCTTTTTATTACAACTATTTTATTGCCATATAAGAAGAATTTGCGTTTTCAATACTATATTTAATATAAACAATTATTTTGAAAAATATGACTCTTCAAACAGACAAAGTTCAATCCGAAATAATTTCATCACAATATCGGAAAAATAGATTTATTTATTGTCATGATGTTTTATATCCATTTACATATTATATTTGGATATTTTGTTAAAATTATTCATACAGATTCAACATGTCGTCAATATGAAAAAATAAGCAAGATATTGCGTGTGCTTATTGCGTCAAAACGTTATCTACATAATTATTTCCGATATTAAAATATATCTAGCTAATATTCAAACATCAACATTCATATATATACAGAGAAAGTATTCCGAATAAGACAATAGTTTTTTTTTTTAATATCACCTCTTCAAAGACTTAAATAGTAAAAAGGATTACAGTAAATGCACGAAAAATAGTTACATAGTCTTGTAAGTTCATGTAACAACAATATTCTAAGTGAGCTATAAACAACAGCTGTTTGCACATAACCTATAAATTTGACACTTGCACGCGCCAAAATCATGTTTCGCGCCATTCTTTTTTCTTTCTTACGAGTATAAACTCCTTGGAGTTTGAGTGTTTTAAACTTGTAAATTATCACATAAAGTAAATTTAAACGCTAACGTTGTTTAAAAGTTAACATTGGGTTTTTTTACAGTAAATTTAATTTTCAATATTTTTTTTCCTGTCTTGTAAAACGTTTGTTCATAGAGTATAGATTATACGCAAACACGCTAGATAAATGCATAAGACTAGCAATTGTATGTCATTATTCCTTACCAATCAATATACTACCAAGTCTTTCTTATTCTTATCCGGCCGTCGCACTAACATGCAACCGCCACTCTTATAACTTGAAACGTAGATAACATTATAATTGTATGTAACATTATTTACATAGTTAACATGAAAATTTTGGGTTTAAGGTGTAAGTAAATAATTAATTATTACTTACTTTGAATATTTTTTAAATTTAAAGTTAGAAAGTTTTTATATTGTCTGTGGTATAGCCATTTAAAAACAAAGAATGAACATACATTTATTTAATTTTGCGATGCCCTATTTTATATTATGGTCATAGACAGCCATTTATATAAACGTTTCAGAGATGTTACCATCCTCAAAAAAATCATATCAGAGATATTATGGTATTGTTTAATATGGTAAGTGGAGGAAACAAACTTCCTAACTTCCTTAATCTAATCCTATATCCCCTATACCTCCACACTCCTTACCATTCATAGACAAATCTTGGCAAATTATCCCTTTTTCATTTACCCACGATAGCTTATAAAAAAATATAATTTTGGATTTAAAATCTGTTAGTATTATTCCTTACACCTTAAACCATTATTTAGTCAAATAGTAACCGCTTAAATGTGGAATAAAATATCTAGTTATTTTCAATTTAAATTATAAAAGATTATTGTTAAGTTCTGTCTGTGATAAGGTTTTATAAGCTCATAATATATTTAAAATTTGAAGTAAAAATATTGTGTTTGAGTAATTATCGTGGTCTATTTCATAAATAGTTTTGCAATTATAGTCTATCAAGTGTAAAATATTAACAGTTTGATTTAAAATAGTCTTTATCTTTAATTAAAAAATGGTGTCCGTGCATAAGGTTGAAAAATTTAAAATATTTTTAAAAGATATGACAAAAATTTGTACCGAAAATTCTAGAGTTGGCGATATCTTTCAAGTACCTTAGTTTATTTAATTCGGTTATATAACCTTATTTCTCTACAGTCAACAAGTTCATGTACCGTCAACAACGAAATTTGATGAACACATTGAATATTACATACCACCTCAAGAGTAAATTCATTATTCACTTTTGTGATAAGAAAAGAAAATAGTCTCGGCTATTAGTGTTGAGACGTTTTGATTTATTGAATGTGTTCATCAACTCTTTTAGTTGACTGTACAATGCCAAACGCATGTAACAAAGAGAATCTACACGCTAAATATATTTTCGCCTATTTAACAAGAATAAATATATCAGTGTTGTTTACTATTAATTTGTATTTTTTTTATTACTTATCTAATATAAAGGTAAAAGGAATAAAAGGGAGTGAAGAAAAAGGGGATTTTTCTCTTTTATTCCCTTTACCTTTATTATAAATATTGTAACAATGAATTCTATATTCAGTACAAGCCTTTATTTTATCAACAAATAATCGAAATTTCTTTACACAAATTTTTAGGTTACTTTGTCAATAGAATTAGGACTTATACGCTTAAGTATTGCTATCTCCTTCGCACACGTATGATTTAGTTTGTGTGTGAAGAAGACAGAATATCTCGTCAAATCCTTTATTTCATTCATAGTCGTATATTTTATCATACTTTAAGTCAATTCGTTTGTTTTTGTAAGTTTATATTGGTAGTCAAACCGAGTTATTTATAATAGCTGCCATTTTAACGTTAAGTGTTGCCATTTTTTGTCAGTTGCCAGTCAAAAAAATAATTTTAATATTAAATACTTCAAGTAAAATACTATACTAGAGATCAATTAAGGAATGTTTAAATATCATAACTTTATATACAGATAAAAAATATAAATCAAAATGTCATATAATAAAATGAATAATTAGTAAATATTGGTTTAAAATCAATTGTAAAAATATTTAAATTGTTTATGGCCCATACACTAAATGTGTGTAGTCTACTTTAGAAAAAATAGTATAGTATTGGTTTTTTTATTTTAAGTTACCTATTTATCAATTTGTAACTTTTATATACTAAAATATCTCTAAAAACAACATACTACTAAATAGAACGAACGAAGGTAATATTTTCAATTAGTATATCAT
Organism: Eurema mandarina; assembly: GCA_018238005.1. Classification (NCBI taxonomy): domain Eukaryota; kingdom Metazoa; phylum Arthropoda; class Insecta; order Lepidoptera; family Pieridae; genus Eurema; species Eurema mandarina. The sequence goes on from DWAJ01002765.1 coordinate 12,526, forward strand.
GAAACAACATATTATGATATATAATATAGAATTGTCATATATAATATGATTTTTCAAACGTTTCTAGCAACGCAAAGAGTAATATTACTGTTAAAGGTTATCTTTTTCTTTTTCGATAGGAGAGAGAGTGGGTTGTCTTATTTAACAACTTATAATACATGATTTTGTGGACATAGATTATCATTTGAAGATAAATTCCCTACTGGGAATTAATATATGTGAATTGGAGTAAAACATTAGAAGCAACCTAATTCCTTTAAAATATTTGGAATTGGGAAAGTGGGTTGCCTGACAACCATTGCAAGATACACTGTTAAGTCATTTGACCATATACAAGTGGAAAAACTAACTCCGTTTCATTTTTTTTATCAGAAGCATAACTTCCTCTGTGCCATTAATTGGTGACAAACTATGCAAGATATAAAGTTAAGTTATTTGACCCACGTTAATTAGCATATACAATTGGAAAAACTAACGCCGTTTCTGTTTTTTTATCAGAAGCATAACTTCTTTCGAGGTGGGTAGAGAGAAAAGGTTGTCAATATTACTTTTAAATGTCATATTTAACGATACATTAAATTGCGTTAAAGATATTATTTTAAGAGGTTATTTAGCAAGATGAACTGGCTAAGACAACCGACACCCTCAGGTATCTCGTGAGGGAGGCAGACTGGGCCGTCAGAAGTAAATCACCTCCTCCTCCGGGGGGTTCGCTGGTTGAGGGATGAGGGGAGCGGGAAGGGAGGAAGGGTTGTCGGGGGAGCGGACGCGGAATTTGTCCGGCAGTTTTGGGTAAGTGTTGGTCCTGAAAGAGAGTAATTGTGCTATTACTACGACGCAATGGTCCTGGTGTTATTAAGCTTTCATTTTAGTTCATAAGTTTTAACTAATTATTACGATTCATAACTAATAAGCGAACAGTTAAACATCTATAAGTATAAAGGACTTAATTGCTGTACATACTTATAGTAATTTTCATATCTTTCTCGGATGATATAAATAAGTTGAAACAATCAGTCATTCATCTAATACCACATTTATTCAATAAATAATACAATAATTCAGAACCCATTTTTAATAACGAAGAACCTCATTTCATTCATAAACAAATATATTAATTAAAATACAGAAATTTTTCAATTATTATTTTATAACACACAGTTCATTGAAAAATAAGGGGGTGTATATGTTTGTGGGACGGTGAATCCATGTATATTATGTATATTTGTATGTATGTGTCACGCACACATGGTGCGTGCATGCGTGTGTGCGTGTACGTATGTGTGTGTGTGTGTGTCCGTGAACGACTTCAATGATAGTAAGTATGATATAAAGGCAGATATCACAATATTCACCTAGTGGCCTTGTTGGTGGGCGGCGCGTGCGACGGCATCTGCGCGGGCGAGCTGCCCGTGCGCGTGTGCGCGTGCGCGATCACCGACACGTGCTGGGTGTAATACATTCATTATTTATATATACAACTAATATTATAATGTATATAACCAACTTTTAGCCTTCCAATGAGGTATACATAATATGAACATAGCTTCAAAATAAACGAAATACTTTTTATTTGTAAATCTTTTATGCAACAAAAATATACTTGTTTGGTATTAAATTGATTTATTACGATTCAATAGTGAAATTTAATCTTTGTTTAATACCGAGACAAATACTAGTTACAAGACATAATAGTGTTGAAAGAGTGCAGTTAGTAACAGTACCAAATTATATAGGGATATAAGGTATTTTTTTGATTTATGGCAACAGCAAAAAGCCAGTTACTGCTAAGTTATAAATTTATATTATACTATTTAAGAAAATGTGACTATTTCTCAAATAAATAAATAAATAGAAAACTTCATAAACGCATTAAATATGTTTAAATACACGTCAAAATAACAATTAATTAAACTCCTGCGCAATAAACAAAGCGTGCCACATCAAAAGCGAGACAGACAAAATGGTTGTTCCTCAAAAAAAAATAAGCATCAAATAACCAAATACATCATCTACCGCAACGGATTTGGAAAACAAAAAAAAAACACCAATATTTTTATAGGTAATTCTATTTACTTACGAAACAAAATTTTGCCTAAAACACATTCGGATACTCGGCGTCCTGAAAAGCCAACCATTTGATCTGCTTACTAATGATTCTATCATACTATCCTATGTATACTTTAACTAAGAATCTTTTAATAAAGTTAATACTACTGCGATCTAATTACTGTTTTTCTAAAAACGCGCTTTAACACTCATATATTTGTTTAAAAAATATAAAAGTTGTAAACACTTCATTTTATTTGTTTTAAAAATCTAAAATTGTATTTCATTATTTAAAATTACGTTATCATAATCAGCATACTGGCAAGTGATACTCTCTACTCTCTCCAATGTCCAATGACGTGTGACGCCAAATTTGCGTCAATCGAGATTTCACTCCGATTCGACGTTAAAGTGACGTCACAATAAAGCCGTCTAATTCTGGTCGATAAATCCATACTAATATTATAATTGCGAAAGCAACTCTGTCTGTCTGTCTGTCTATCACGCTAAAGCTACTGAACCGATTAGATCGAAATTTGATACACAGATGGTCTAGAGCCTGGGGAAGGAAATAGGCTACTTTTTAAGTGGAAAAAAATGGTTAAAAGGGGAAGTAGGGGATGGTTAAAGTTTATATAAAAGTACGTTGACGCGGACGGAGACGCGGGCAGCAGCTAGTATACTATACATTGAGAATGATATATGGAGATTTTAGTTATTTAGTATGTAATATTACTTACATCGCTGGGCGATTCGTGCAGCCGATGGTACCCGGGCGGAGGTTGTTGAGACTTGCCACTCGCTAGTTTCAGTGGAAGCTGCTGTTTCACCATTTGCTGGAAATTTATAGTATATTTTTGAAAACCAAGCCATTATTATTAATTAATTATTGGTTTGAGCAATGAATGAGATGTACATACTTGCAATTTTTTTTTCCTTTAGGGGGATGATGTAGTGTGTAAGTACTGTAAGTAGTGTTAGCGTGTACGTGTGAAGCGCTATATAGCAATGTAATCAAATACTGAATATATGTTATATTTAATGAGAAAGTTAGCATCGGAATGGTATAGACGTGTTTATTTGTCACCTCCTCACCCCGCCACCAGGCCACAACACAATTGAATACCAAGTTTCTAAGTACGAGTCCAGGAAATAATTTTAATCATTTTGCTTCTAAGTTAAAATGTATGTCCTTTGTTATTTGTAAATAATTTAATTGTTATGTCCAATCTCTGGATATGTGACAATCCTAGGTGGTTTTCATTCAACCACAATGCGTTTTGAATAATATTTTTACGATGAACCAACTTGTGGAATTAGAATGGATATATCACGCGGTATTTACCATGTTATGAGACTTGGGGTGCTTAAAAGAGAGTATATTTGTAATAGAGAGTATCTTTCTAATAGGCCGGCAACCCACTCAAGAGTTGACAAGCTCCACGAGTGTTGAATGGCGGCGATGACCACGCCCCATCACCTTGTTCGCTTCGTTTGTTCTTTATTATACTTAGAAATTATAAGGGTGTCCAAAGGTCTAGCCAAATAGTGTATATGGCGTCCACGGAGTGCGTTTAATATTTCTTTGTGAGCGATTTTAATCGGTAGTGGCACTATTTGGTACGAGTCCGACTTAACCATCCCTTTCAAACCCGACGACGCTGCCTTATGGCGACCGCTACTAATACGCCGAGTTCTGAATCGCCCTTATGATAGGTATTTATTCGAGACCTAGCATATATACAAATTCTCAACATCACAGCTTGTGAGTTCTAACAACAAATTAGTATTCGTCTAGTCGATTCTCCCATTAGTTCAGAAGAAAGTTACATCCCCCTACATATATTTTCCACAGATAACACAAAAAGGGGGCGTGTCACCTGCACGGGCGCGCGCACGGTGGCGCGCGTCTCGTTGTGCGCGGACAGCAGCTGCGGCGGGG
>DWAJ01002766.1:0-16508 GCA_018238005.1 Eurema mandarina
GGCTGTCATGAGTTTTGATTACTTATTGATTCTTACATCTATAGTTAGGTACAGACACTAATTAGGTATTTATGTTAAGCGTTCATAATTGGATCTAATTATTTAAAAATTGCCAGTTTTTTTTATTTATTCCTTTGTATTCATCCAATACAAAGGAATAAATAACCTATATGCATACCAAATTTTAACTCTCAAGGTCATTTGGAACTGGGTTAGAGTTTTGATCTATAGGTCAGTCAGTCAGTCAGTCAATGATAAAAATGAGGATTTTTAGACATTAATATCTAAATAACCGTTTGCGATAAGTTTATGAAATTTATAACACATATGTATCTCGCAAGTCTCAATATATGAGCCAAATTTGATGTTTATGTGAAATAGTTTTTGATTTATGAGGGGGTCAAAAGTGGCTCCAAATGGTTCGTGTAATATTACACACGGTGCGGCTCGCCAGTTCTGTTTCTTAAACTTGGCTTGACACGCTACCACGTGTCTAGATTACTTAACTACATCATACATTGAACTTTTGAAACCGTTTCAATTAGTGTTACTAATCTAACTACGATAAATTTTTTATTTTTCCAAAAATCTTATATTTGTTTCTGACACGGTAGTTTGAAGGTTTTATAAAAATGTCATATATAAAGATTATTTGCATGTAAAACTCATATATCATAAAATTTTAAAATGGAAACACTTCATTTAATCTGTTCGCGGAATGTTTTACTTTGAATACTATCCATTGCATTAAAGTATTTTATTGATGGAGATTTAACATTTCGATTTAATCAGGATTTCGATTTGGCTTACAAATAATAATTCTTGCGAATGCTTTGAGTACAGTAAAAAGTTAAAAATGTGATTGCGCTCTATTGATAGAAATCTTTAAGAAGATCATAGGAACCGTCTAAGAAGGCTGATTCAACATAAACGTGAAATCTTATTTAATGTCGGATTGCGGTCTTTAGCTGACGCTGAGTATAGAGGAAATACCGCACGGCTTAGAGAAATGAAAGCATTTCTTGCAAAAATTTTGCGAAATCCAAGCACAAATTGAAATATAAAGGATTTATACAGACTCGGTATGTTTTAAAATATCTGTGGTTGGTGAGTTTTATTTCGAATTAAGAATTATACCAGTGATAAGGAAATTACGAGAAATCATATTTTCTTTCTGCTCTTTTTCAATCAATTAGAGTCGGGAAAACATGATTTTCTGTTTCTTTCTGTTTTATCTGCCGTCTCTCTCTCACTCACATCTTTCACGAACACGTTTTTCACACAGTCCATCAGACCCTTTTGGGTCTTCCCCTTGCTATACATCCATCCACATTCAAATCTAATACTCGCCTAGCAATATGTCTTCATCACTTCTCTATACGAAAAATATGGGGATACTAGTCATAAAATTTTATTTCATAAGTTTAATCCGGATAAGCGGCTTAATACGCAAGCTTCAATTTGTATACAAACAATTTTAATCAAAAAAAAAAATAATGCTAGCAACCCGTCATGACGTATTTGATAAAAAATAACGCGAATGTTTTCATGTCAGTATTAGCTGTGCCCGCGGTGTTACCCGTGGCTTATTAGGACAAACAAAATGCAATATTTTTCCACTGTAAAACGTAGCCTATGTGTTAATCTAGGGTGTCATCTAGCTCGATTATCATAGCATCAAATTGTATTAAAATCGCTGCAGCCGTTAAGACGAGAAGAAGCAACAAAACGTACACACACACACACACAGTTTATAGATGTATAGATTATTCACTATTTAACGCAAATGGGTCTTTTTATTTATTTTAGTTTTTATTTGATAGTGGGCAACTAACAAGGAGGTTGGTCTGACAAAGCTAAGTTCTCCACTAATATGTTGACAGCCTTCAAAAATGCAAAAAGGACACGAGTTGTGTCAAAAGGGAATGAAGAACAGGATAAAGGGTGGAAAGGGGAAAATGGAACGCAAATGGGTTAGTCTGAAATTTTGTATGCTAGTAGTATTGACAGATAAGACACTAAATATTTTGGTATTGATACGAATACGGAAACTGGGACACTGCTAGCTGTATATTAAATTTATTGTAGAAATAGCACCAAATCATATCTAAAAAAGTAACAATATCAAACTTATAACTCTATAATCTATTAACAAGCTTATTCACGGTTGAAAGTGTATTTAAGCTAACATTTTTCAATTAAATATATCCCGACCAGGCGGGGGTATTCTAATGAATATTAATGGGACAAACTCTTGGAATCAGGCGTGACATGGGCCGCGAAACTCCACGGAGCCTTAAATAAATCACGCTTACAATAGCTCTTAAAGTTCCAGCAAATAATTCGCTATACGCGTACTGTTGCTGATAACAGTATTACGATTTTAGGAGGATATAACTTGTACCACTTAACGAATTAAGAAGCTTTCGCGTTTTAAATAACACAAACGATTTGTTTTTCTTTTAGTTTCATATGAAACAACAAATATATTTAATTTGTACTAGAGATCTTGAAATTTACTCTCATAACTAGAATTCTTGATTCGGTATGATAATATATTATTAATTATTATATATGCCTTGGTATTCTATCTTTTTATAAGGAGTTGCAGGACTATTCGATTAAAAGGAACAGTAAAATTCTATAAGCATTCTTCGTAGAGTAACTTCAAAGATTGTATTCTTAGTAATTGATATACTTAGCCATCATAATAGTTAAATGGTAGAAACGATTTCAAGACAGCTATCAGGTTTTCTTAATATCAGTATAGATAAAGTGTATTAAAACGAATGAAAGGTTCGGATCGAAGCTCGCTGTTTTTTTGGTTTTTCAATATCTTATTATTCAGAATTGAAATGACACTCAGAATAATTAAGAAGACTTCGGATGATACGGTTTTCAATAATCCAAAGTATTGACAATCGATGTAAATATAATTTGCATTATTCTAATGATGGAAAGTTGATTGGAGATGAAGGCGTCGTCAATATAGTAATTTAAATAATGAATGTCTCGCGTCGAGCTATTATTGCCCGAAATATTTCTACCTTTCGACTGTTCAAATAGCATTTCCCCTTAATTGCTGTCTGACTGGAGCGCACTAATTGCTTAAGTTCAGCGATCTTTTGGCTCCATGGTTAAGTGTCCAACTACTATTAAAAATTTCTTAAGATTGTTTTGAAGTTTTGTGCGTTCGTAAAAGGTTCGTAATTATTTACCGTGCCTTCATAGTTTTGGAAAATAGTCATTAAGGTATGAATGTAGCGGTTTTCCTGTTACTGCATATGGAATATTTATTCTATCGTCGTATACAGTTACATACATACATACATTCATACTATACACCATCTTCATCAATTCTTCTTCTGACAAAGGTTTTGCAAAGCTTCAAAACTATATTAACACAATAAAATTATGACAAAATTTTCGAACCATTAGTAATTCTGACAAATTAACTGAATAAATTCTACTGCACCTACCAGTATATAAAATTCAAACAAAGAAACTGCTGTAAGCACATTTTTATTATTACACATGAAAGTCACATGATAAGAAACATTTAAGCAATTTCATTCTGTAACGAATGCTCTTGTAACTAGACTGTAAAAACTTAGCTATCTAAAGAAACGGCGATGTAAAGCGTAAAATACGGTCGAGGAATGAGGATTTTCAATGAAAAGATCTCGCGTCCTAGAAGCAAGGCGATTCGATGCGCAACATTTGTATAAAGCTAAGACTACGCCCATAGACCATATTATTTTATCCGCGGTTTCGTTCGCTAGCCTATGTTAATTCTGATACCTAAAAGAATATGTGTACAAAATTACTTGATTATCGGTCCAGTAGTTTTTGCGTGGAAGCTACGAAGTAACAAACATTCCTATTGCTTTATGATCGCTTCTATGTGGCCTGTGGTACTATTGAAGTAGAATAGAAGAAAATTAAAATGCAAATTATAAGACCATGTGTCAAAAGGAGACGACTTCATTTTACATGAAGGCGTCCACGAAGCCTATTTTTGGTAATAGTTACATATAGCGAGGATTAAAGCTATATGTATATACGCCCTTACCTTAACACGTGTTCTCTGAGCTACCACATTCTAGAAGCTACGTACTATTTGAATTTATGAGATTTAATTTTTAAGCATCAAAGCAAGCAACTTTAAACAATTTAACAATTTGCTGCGTTTTAAAGTAAAGTGCAGAGCGCAGTCTTTGTGGTTGTTAGTTAAATAGTTTTCTTATTAAATTCCAACGTCAAGATGTTCAAGTTTATTATAATAAATGTTTACTATAGACGCGAGAATTTAACTTCCAGGATGGAATCTACGTTCTTACTGCACCGAGATGAATAGTTATTTATCTTATGAAAGATATTTCATTATTGTATTTAAGGCCACAGATATAGATATTTCAATTATTTATTTTAAATTAAATTTTTCAATTAATCATACTCTCCATACGATCGTATGTAAATGGGATACGACGAAAAATATCGTACGATCTAAACAAAACCGTGTCGTAAAACGTTTTCATAAAAATGCAAATCGTCCAACGTATTGCCGTCAGACGAGGCCAGAGACGTCTCAACTTCCCCGTACTTGCTCTTTCATCGAATTAAAATACTTTTTAAGATGACAATGTCATTTGCTGAACTTATTACACGAGTTTGAGTTGCGGATGTTGCTGTATTAGCATAGATACGATGTTGCCTTGTTATTAATTCTTTTGTGGACTTAAATCAATTGAATACGTTAAAAAGTTCCGTGACCGTATCAGTTAACTTTTATGAAATGTTTAAATGACATTGATAATGCTACAGTTAGACTTACTCTGCGCAGTAGTGGCTAAAATGTATGGAATTGAAGAGTTCCTTATTACGTGTATGTATACTGAATGTTTCCCAGTTAAGTATTTAAAGCATTTCTATTATTATATTTAAATTTGTTTAATAGTATGTTATATTTATGTCCTAAATAATAAATAATTGGCAATTGTCGACTAAAAAGTTTGTGACACGTTCCAAAATGATCATAACACTAAAATGTTCTATAAATAAAAGCCGTAATTTTAATAATTTTTTAAAAGTCTATGAAATAAATATTTTGATTTTAATATGTTTTGTTCTGTTGATTGTGTAATATAATATTTATGTAGGCGTCTGTACAAATAGGTTTGTAGGCCAATGTAAATATTAGAATTAATATCTTCTATAATAAAAAGAAAAATTCTCAACAAAAAGATTTATACTCCGTAATACTAGATTTCCTTCATTCCCTTCGCATCGGCTATTTATAATTGTAATCTCGGCTTTTATAGGCTAATCAACGCGATCCAGTCTTTTATCACTCAATGAAACTGTAATAGGAAGATACATTTGTTCAATCGTGCTCGCTTATCTGCTCTTAATGATGTTTATGACCTCGTTATTCGAGATACAAAATACTTATATGATAGATCTTAACAGATATGTTTAACTTATTATTCTAATGGTTATTTTAAATGAGAACCTACTTCTTTCTATTGTGCTTTCTTGCTAATTAAGAGTATGACGTGGCGATAGATTTGATTGAAATTCATAAACTTGGAATCAATAACTCAGTTCCATCTGGTTCCACGCTAAACAGAGCTGTTGTCGTGGCGTTTAAATAGTGTACAATCCAAAAAAATACAAATGCATACTGATATACTGAATCTAGAACCCTTGGCGCTGAAGTCATTTAAATTATCATTGCATCAGGAATTCGGCAAAAGGTTACATTACTACTACAGACGAGTTGCATGTTCTTTTATAAAATTTTCCGCTTTATCGTCGTGGTCGTCGTCTCAGTCATAGGATGTCCACTGCTGAACATAGGGCTCCCCATTGACCTCCACACATTTCGCTTTATAAATCTTTATAAAACAGCATTTAAAACCGATACAAATTTGGTCATACATTTTCATAATAACCTAATGCTATTCCAATCACGACTAATTCATATTATTACGTGTTGTAAATAGATGAATTTTCGTGACTAAAAGCAGGTAATTAAAACATTATCATATTAGTTACCATGCAAAATTATCAAATATAATCACTTCATAGTCATAAAAAGCAAAGCAATTTGCCGCAGTTCTGATTGTTTGCGGCAAAATTAAGAAAAACTACTAAGGAGATTATCATGTGGTTTCTATTAGTAGTAACGTGTAGTTTATATGGACCAGGTACAAGGCCTGGATAAAGCCGAAATAGGCTGCTAATAAATAATAGAAAAAGATAGAACTTTAATTATTAAAGCAAAGTTAGCCTTTTACTATTATACAACAATGTTTGTTTCTTACTCCTTAATCACTATTTTTACGCTAATTCTGCTTGTGACCTAGAAATTAAAATTTTAAGGAAAATCTATTCTAAGATGGGTTGGACGTTCTTAAGTTATCTTAAGATCCATAATAAATAATTAATAAAAAATAATTGTAGCATCTCAAAATGTCCAGTTTAGATATTATATTCACATAAGGAATGTAAGAAGAATATCAAATGACTTTTCGGAAATTATGAAAAACTGGTTTTAATTAAGCTATCATAATAAAAACTAAACTACATAACCTTACGGTAATAGTCTTGAAATGAAATAAGGAAAGAAAGACTTAAGTAGATTCTTGTGGTATATAATATCGTTAATTATTCAAGTGCTGGGGGATTTTATGAGCCCCTTTTTATAATTACTTTTCGAGGTTCATCACAGCAGTCATTAAGATTTTCTATCTCGAATTAGAAATGACGGAAAATTAGGATTGTTTTAATTGCGTCTATAAATTGCTGGATTCATATTATAATTCACGATTAAACATGCAAATTAATTCTTTAATTAGTATGCAGAAGTGTTTACTAGGATCGATTTTTCTTAATGAAGTAGTTACATTAGATTAGATTCTCAATTTAATTTTTTAAAATATTTAATTCTTTTTTTTTTATAGACTTGGGGCTTCATATTTTATTAAATATTTATAAATATGTAGTAACGTTTTTTGAGATCTAAGAATACACCGATAGATTACGCCTACATTTACACTAACACCCAAGCGATCAATTTTTTATCTTTGTTTATAAAAAACATTTTAAACCTAACTAAATGTACCGCTCATTTAACAATCGTTCGCCACACAGACGCTTTAACTATTAAATTTGCGCGGTAATCACGTCCCGCATCGAACAGAATAGCGATAATATCATAACATTTTGGTAAAACTGTTAAATATATTAACTGGCCAGCCTCAATTACGCCGCCCGCGCTGTACGGAAAATTATGCGTACGTTTAAATTTCACACACAAACGCTCGCGTATTCATTAGTACGAGTAAGTAAAATGAACCACTGGTATCTAATTTCGAGGTATCTTTTCATTCGAATGCGTTCTTGTTAATTGCGTATATTTTTTCTAATAGTTTGAAGCGATGCGGTGCAACTACGACCACTCGAGTTTGCCGCTTTTTTAACCGTTTACCATTTAAAATTCTCATTCAATTATTGTGCGTTTATTTTGAAAACAATATTGCGGGAAATATTATGGTATGAGGTTTAATTATTTTATATTGTAAACGTTATGCGATCCTAGTGCACTTACTATGTGAGTTACACAAGGTGTAGCTGGATTTATACATATATACTTTTTGCATCGGAACGGAACATAAAAATTGTCATAAATAATAATGAGTTTATTGTAAATCAATCTACCGTAGAGATAGTCGAGTTGATCCGGGTTGACAGTTGTGATAAAAATGGTTTTGATGATCTTTCTACGTCAAAGGCTAACAATTTGAAATAGGACTCATATTACAACTGAAGTAATCTTTTAAAAAAACAAACCGTTTCGAGGTATATAATTTGTATACTTTTTCTTTGGTTGGTACTTTGGCATTGAGACTAGACAAAAGACCAATAATATATTATAGCAAACATAATATTAATAATAATGCCATTTTATTAAATGAAAATTTTAACATGTTCACAACGGTGATGTTATAAGTACCACTGTATCGTAATATAATAATGTTATTTGTCAGAATATTGACTTCAAATAAAAGGCAAATACAAAAGTACTTATTGCCAATTTAGAACAAATCGACTCAAGTTGAAGAGTTACTTAATTTATTGAGTGATATTGGTATTCCAATGTGACCTACATTTCACTATTCGTGTTCATTTCCAATTTCCAAGCAATATTAAAACATATTTCTCCGATAACGTTTTTGCTCCAACGTTATTACAATAAAACAGACAATTGTACTTTCTCGGCGAAATATCGCTTTCATTGAAATACCTTTAAGATAAAATTCTTATTTTCAAGGCGAAGTTTTATGGTTTGTAAAATATTGAAGACATAAATAAAGCGTTGTCACGTTACGCCACGTCGTACCTACATTCGTATTTTATCTCGGATTCTTATGAAAAATAAAAAAAATATATACGTGAAATTGCAAACGTGTACAGTTTTGAACAAAAGCTCTATTCGGCGCGTATAGTGTTGGTAACAGTAATTGGAACGCGCTTGAGTGACGTCGTTACAGCTTAGGGCGAGAGCTGGATTATTTCTAAATACTTACTCTACGGGAAATTAATATTGTTTCAGTAAAATCCAATCTAGGTATAGGTATATTGTTAACGTAACGTTATTAAAGCTCCGTTCAGTGTGTATAGTGCCGATAATAGTGTTATCGTATGTGTAATATAGTTGAAGGAATACGTGACATTTTCATATTCGTTTTTTGGAAACTATGCGTCTTTTTTTAATCTTATCCATTAATATTGATAAATTCCAACATTTATATTGACGAAAAAAGGGACCACGATGTATTTTGATGCTTATTAAAATGAATGAATATGTATGTCACATTTTGAAAGAGACTCCAATTGAAATAAAGTTTCCTTATTTCAATTAAGTGAAAAATTGTCTAACTAGACTTAGACTTACTTTTTTCTCGGTATACCTATCCTACCTGTAGCCTTATACCCCATACTTAACCATTTTTCTCTGCGTAAGAACCATCTCCATACTACAAGGAATATTCTTAGCGTAAACAGTTTAAAGCTATAAAAAATATTCATAGTATTATAATGAATTATGCTCCTAGACTGTACGCCGTGAGAGTCATTACGGAATGAGGCGATTTTTTTTGGTTGTATCAAAACCAAGACAAACAAAATACAATACATATGTGATATTTAACAAAAGGGAAGATTTGTTCTGCTTAACATGTGGACGATATTAAATGTGCTTGAATCCTGGTATGTTTTAAGTTTTGAACACGTTTTATATTTTATAAAAGACGTTATTGTATTGAAGTTTTGATTATTTCCATGAATAAATTTACTATTGCATTAGAAAACTTTTTTTCATGTTAATTAAATGATTAATGAATGGTTAACATGCTTTAATTAACCTTAAAATATTATGCTGTTGCAGATTTTACTATTATCTAAACAATTAAATTATTAATCGATCAGACAAAACATAGAAAGGCTAAAACATTCTATAGGCTCAATTTAATGTAATAAGAATTTGTGATTAGTCATTCAATACTATATTTTCTATACCAAATAACCTTAAAACACATTCATGATATTACTCATACAAACGTAATCGTATTACATTTAATCAGAGCTTCCATTATCACAGATTGGAAGCATAAATGATAAAACTGTCAAGACCACAATGTCGCCTCCGAATTATATTGTCGGTGAAATATAATGTGTGAATACAGAGCTATTGAATAAGGGTTCTATAGACATATGTGCGGAAAATAGATATCATCCCTTTACTTGGATTAAATTATGGTGTTTATTTTTCGGGGCGGTTAGTTTTTCTTGACACTATAATATGGATCGGTAGTTTTGAGATAAATCGACCAAGGCGATTAGAGATTTTTCATATAGATTTTCTTTATTTTTTTTGTTGTTATGTAACGGGCAAATCAGAGAGGAGTTTGTAGACGTGGGGATTGCCAGAAAACGACGGAATGTGTTGTCGACCTTTAAAAAAGGTGTGAAACATGACTTAACGGGAGAGGATAGCAGATTACGGATCTCTGATATTTATTACTTCATACTGTTTCTGTGTAATAGTAATACCACTATAAAATGAGAACTATTTGAGCGTACTACAAACAATTTTCTTAACATGACCATTATACTATCAGCGTTTTGAAATTAGATCATGATCAGACTGACTAATAATGTTTTTTAGAAACTAAATTTAAGTAAACAAAACAGTCTATTGAAGGCATATGTGTGGAAAATATATCATCCCTTTCTTGTATTAAATTATTTTGTGTATTTTTCGGGCCCGTTAGTGTTTGTCGGCACGATAAATTCGAATTGGTGGGATTTGGTAAATCCACTAGCGCGGTGAGAGGTTATACATTATGGATGTAAGATATTATTATGTATTTACGCTGTTAGGAAAACATTCACTTACGGTGTTATCATCAGGTATTTTCGACCTTAGGTGATAGATAATAGATATTAGATTTCTAGGCTATAGGTACAGTTTTGTAGGGGTCGCGAAAAAGTCTAAGAAGGTACCCGTGATCCACCACCGCATCCGGTAGGACGGAATACAGTTGTTTTGGTCAGTAGAAGTTCGACTTAACCCATGGTTCAAGGGTATGTTATGAGGATTTACCCACTGCAAAAGTGGCTTAGGTACAGCTTCTGTAATTCCAAATAGATTGTAGATAAATTGAAGTATTTTACAATAACCAATTAGGTAGCTTTAAATCAACAAAGACTAGTTATAAAAACAGCTACTTTCAATCAAGCTTCCAATAACTAACAAACTTCGTAATACAAACATTTTCGTAAAAAAAGCTAGTACTGAAAAACACTGAGCTTAAAGTAAAATAAGCTGCATTTAAGTTTAAATTAAGCGTTGTAGAGGAGCCGATAAGAAGTTACGAGGCACGGAAGTTTTCGATTACACTGAGAGAGATAAAAACCGAACTAAAACATTGTTCTTGCTAGTTCCTATCAGTTAGGAAATACTTAATGTGATTTTCATTGCCGTTCATTCGGAACGTTCATTTTATGTCCTAATTATCTGAACTGAAGAGGGATATAACAACGGTATACACCCCTATAACATGTATAACACCCTATTGAAAAGTCTTAAAAGAGAGTTTATTACGAAATATTTAATATCATTTATATTAAAAACTAAGATTGAAAAATTTCTAAAGATTTTTATACCAATAAAGGTTTTATCAATATTAATAATATTATTGTAATAAATGCAAAAAATGACTCTCAGTTTCAATTTCAGCCTGTCTGTTTGGCACTAGTATCTAAATAACACTTTAAGAGGTAAGTAATACTTTGTACTGAACAAAGAAGAGTAATTTAGTACTGTATATAAGTTATCGTATAATGTAATCAAGATTTTGCGGTGTAATAATGTTTAAACATTTTCGGTACCTGAATAGATTAAAGCAACAAGAGCGATTAATTAGCAATTACTTGAAATCACACGTTCCGACACGTCAAAGCTGCGGGCTTAATATAATTAATTTGACAAAATCTCTCTTTATTACGGAAATTTGAATCTTTATTTATTTATATATAAGTCGGATTTTTACTACCCACTGTTTTAACTTGGGCACGTTACGAGGTGTGGGTAGGAACACGGGCGGGTTTTAGTCGGTAACGGCACGTGCGAGACCGACATAGCGAGTCCACCTCTCCCGAGGGTATGTTTTTCATTATAGCTACCTACTTTTGTGTATCTTTTTTATTCAACTATTTCAAAATAATATCTTTTTAAAAAAAACTAATAAAAGTACGTCAATTTAATACAATTTCAATTTGATTATTCACTTTGACAAAGAAAAGATTTTATCAGAATTTTGTTATTTAAACTAAGGACAGGAGATAATTTCCTAGTCGCATATAGCTATACAAATGACCAGTTCTAAGATTGACGATCAAATTGGATTAAGGTTGAGTACGTGGTTAATCTATAAATTCTTCCCTTCAACATTCGTCATACCCATTGCTTGGGCTTAGTACAGTAAAAACATTCAAAATGTAAGAATACATTTAAAAGAGATGGTACTACAACTCAATAAGACGATAAATTAGCATTTTATTACTGCTTTCGTTCTTGGAAGCGTTTCCAGGAAACTGATTTTTGTATGTGGTGCGGTTTCCATCAAGTAACGTTTAGAATACAGAGTATGTTTTTTATATAGATCGCGGAACACACACGAATACATATTGTGCACTTTGAAGTAACTTGTATAAGTTACAAAATGACTACCTACCTATAAATATCTACTAGCATAATAAATACTAAAATGCTTCTTGATATAACTGCGTTTGATTTTTAAATAATAAAAACACTTCATTTATGTATCAAATTATACGTAATAGTCAAATGTTTTTTTAAATACACACCCATACACATAAACAAATGGTCTTGTAATACTTTACTACTATTGACCATGATATTAAGTCATATTATTTATTGGATAAGTTTATAAAATGCTTCTTGAATAATTTGTAGTGTTCTGTAGTAAGTAGGTAGTAGGTAAATAATATCATTGATATCAAAAAAAAATTCACTCCATTAACTTAAAATATCAAACTTTTATTTCACTGAAATACATCATTAACTCGATTATATGAAGGTTGAACGGGATTCCGTTATATAAGTTTGCAAAAACTCATATAATACCGAAACGGGAATAGCTCCAAGTCGGCTGAAGCACGTTTCAGTTCCTCAAATCTAATTTTTCTCCCCGGAGATTCCTTTTTGAGACCTATCCCGCTCGGTATTGGCAATCGCGTTGAATGTTTCTATCAGTTACAAAGTTTTTCTTATTCAAACGTGTATTGGACGCGTCGTGTCGACGTTATTCGATGATTTATTGTACCCATCATGTTCCGAGCTTTGTTTTATACGTTGGTTGAATAACGATCTTGTAGTAAAATTAGATTGCACGGTCATTCTATCGGACGTATTATTGGTTCGCAACTTATAAATTTGCACTAGAAAATTATTCGATATAGGTTTTATATTTATGATCATACAGTGCGTGCTAGATTGTGCTTCTATTGTACGAAACCTTTTATAAACTACAAAGTTATTACCATAATAAATTTTGGTTTATTAAACTAAAAAACGATAGTTTTAGATATCTACAAACTACATTCATAAATCGAAAAATAAAATTACACGCCGACACGGTACAAAGAGAATACCTATATAGAAAATTTCGAATTTAAATAAAATGCAACTCGATAATATAAATTTACCTTTTGAAGGAGTATAATGGAAATTTCGGGCAACCACTTGGAAAGGCTTTTGATCTTAAGAATTTTACTAAAACGTTGAGTAAAAGGATCTTAGCCTCGGTAGCAGTTAAAACTTTCGCAAGTGTTGAATAAGTTTGAAATTCTTAGCTATAGTTTTTGCTTTATAAATAGGATATTAAGTCTACACGTAGCGTTTTAATTCACTGCTGCAATATATGTTTGAAAAGCATACTCGATGTATGAATTAAAAAAATATTTCCTATCTAAGGATTCAATATGGTGATATCTAATATACACCGAAATTCTATACTTTTAAATATAATTATTTATTTATCGTAGCTTTCGTTATTGCTTCATAAACCTCCCTGTTTTAAATGAACTAAAAATAAATGGCAGTTTATTTTTAGTTTTCTCTTTAATCGATGCACCAATATATAAATACTTTTTTGTGCTATAGCCAGACTTAGCAGGAGATTCCTTGCAAGTGCGTTGTCAGCTTTAAAAAGGTAAGGTTGACAAATTTTAACCCCCGGTGCTCACCGAACGAAACTATATCTTTCACGAGATATCATAGTTTGGTACCAAGTCGGTGCGAGCTGGCCCATTTCATCCTCACGGCATGGTTCATGGTTCTAGATTAAAATATATCCCTCTATAACTTCATAATTTCGTAACATTTTTCTTCTTTATAAAGTTAGTATATATAATAGATATACAGAAAGCTTAAAAGGTCTTTGGCCAGATTAAAAAATAAACACACTTACATTTGTGCTAACATGAATGTAAAAGTTTAAGTCGCCCTTATGCGGGACTTGAGTCTTATCGTCAAAAAAGGTTGAAATTTCTTTAAAGAGAGTTGCATTCGCGAAGTGCTCAGAATACGGTTGAGGTTTGAATTCTCCAACGGTGAATGGGTATTCACTAAATGCAGACCTGCCTTTTAAAACTCGCAAAGACGTGGTGCTCGTTCCTTCTAAGATTCCGTTTTTTTCATTTCGCAATCATTAATTTTTTTCGGGAGCACCTCAGCCGTCTAAGGGCTTTCTTCCTTTTTTCGACTGTTGTTTTGCTTCGTGTTAGCGCATTCAATGTGTGAGCCTGTATTCTGCATAAGTCAACATTGTTTGTTTTGTCTGTGCACAGTCTTCCAAAATTCATTGTGCATTTTTCGTTTATCTTTTGCATGTCTACAGAGATTAGGGTAGGTATAAGCTTGTTTTCCGGGCAACGCATTTCATGTTATTTTTGTAACAAGCCTATAATTATTTCTATTCCGTTTTACGAACACGGAACATTTCAGGGAATGTTTTTGATGTCATAAAGTGTAATCAGATTGTCTTTACCTGAGGTTATAATAACATGTTGTCTACTAGACACATAATTACGTGAATTATTCAGAACTTAATTATTTTTAAGCCTTTTATGTAAAATATTACACTTTAACGAAAACTAATTCTTTATTTACCTATATTAAATATTGAAGGTAATCAAAATCAGTTTTTTTCCGCATTTGAAGGTATCCTTACATAAAATGTGAGGTTTAGCTCGCAATAATAACTTTTATCACCCCTTATGACGAGTAAATGGAAAGGGAACTTGCTGTGTGCGATAAAGAATTAATGCTATAAGCACAATATATTGTGTGAACGTTAAACGTGTATAAAACGATTCACCTTTTAGACGTCTTATGAAATTTACTTAAAATCGGTACGTTTTTACTTAACGAAATAATATATATTATTCAAATTAAAACAAATGACTTTTCCCTTTTCCCTTTTTCGAAGGCCATCAATCAAAGCATTCGCGATAGATTTAGTTTTGCGACTGTCAATGGTACTGCTTAGTTGCCCGCCATCACAAAAAAACAAGTGAACTTAATTATGAGCCTTGAAACTTTAAGGCTAATTATTATTTTAAGATCTCGCTGACTAACTGAAGTCTCATCGTATTTTCTTGCATACACAGAGAGATACCGATTATAATAAGGATAAAACCAAGAGTCTATAATCAAGGCAAAAGCATTACTGTAAAACTTAGTTCCATCTATTTGTGAAGAAGTTGAGATTGTAAGTCCAGTGACTTAACTCACTAGTTGTAAAGGGTATCTGAATCTGTTAAAACTATTGTTTAAAATTTTTCAATAGATATATTTAACAGAAATATAGTACAAGCTGGCCCGACGCGACTTTGTGTTCGCCGTCTTACCTGTAACCTTACTTTACACCTACAACCTAAAATATTAAAAAACCGTCTTAAGTTTATTGCGTGAACAACCACGGAAACGCTTAGTATTTATTAAGATATACCTAGTTCAATTAAATAATGCTACATTTTGTACGAGAATTGGTCTCATGGTTTTATCGTATACAGACAACTCGAAGTTTAAATTAAAAATTTAAAGTAGGTAGATACAATTTTTATTAGTAAATATAATTTCGTAATTTAATTTCATTAATTGGGTATCAAAATTGTCAGCTCATTTTCTTATCTGAAGCCACCGTCGGCTGTGTTTAAGTAGGCACTGTAGCCCGTTCATAAAGTTTCAAGCCTCAAGGATCCCTTTTTCCACACGGACTGAGTGTCCCACTTTTCCATCTTGAGATTTTTATTTCTTAAGGTTCACGTACGTACATTCTTAGTATATTTTTCGTGGTATTTTTTAGCTTGATAATATAAAATTACGTCTACGTTTATTCGAATAATGATATCATGTAACATAACGTATATGTAATAAATTTTAGTATTCATTTTTGTGATTTCTGCTACTTTATAATAAATTGGCAAGTTGTAATTAAAATTGAAGGTACAATCTTCGATCTTAAATTATAATTAGGTATTTATTTATTTCCTACACACTAAAAAATAATAACCAAAACAAAACGTGAAATAAATTTATAAATTTAACTAGCTGTTGCCTGCGACTTCGTCCGCGTTTCCGCCACACTGCCCGCATCGCGCCTAGTGAGGCCGGTCGCGAACTTTCGAGACTGTTCATTACACGAAGTCTAAAAACGAATGTTATTTAAATATTTTTTTATTAAATTACATCCCGTACAAATATTGTAAGAGCAAGTTTTATTTTTTCACTAGCTGTTGCTCGCGACTTCGTCCCCGTCGGATCTATTTCTATTATTATGTTATAGTGAGTCAATCTTAGAAGATAGATATATACTGTCGCTTTTTTTTAGATCATTTAAAGAGGAATAATTCTT
>DWAJ01002767.1:0-16504 GCA_018238005.1 Eurema mandarina
ACAACCAATCAACGCTCGCGCACATGACGATCACGCGCCCCGCGCGCCGCACCGCTACCTCGATACCTTATTTTTGACTTCTGCGCAGGTTTCGTTCACCGCTAAAGGTAATTGACGATTACTATACCCTGTAGTTCAATGTACTGTACAAAATAACTATGTAATAAGTGTCAGATATCGAACATAATTCAATTTTTGGTGATTAATGGCAGCTCTGTGTTGCCACAATTTTGCCAATGTCAAGGGATAACGGACATAATACTTACCAGTACGATTTAATTTTTAAAGTATAGATAATAAACTTATTGTTTTTTTTGACGGTGGGAAATCCTGTTGCGAACCTCCTCGGGAGAGGAGGAGGCGACACAGATTCTGATATACATAACTGAAAAAGGGCTGATAAAATTGTTCACGAATTCTTAAGAGGATTTAGAATTTTAAAAAAGGGATATTAGGCTATAATTATTATATCTCTAAACTTCTATAAAGCCATAAGTTATAGATTTAACTTATTTATAACTAGCTGTGCCCGCAACTTCGCGCGCGTAGAAAAGTGACTTTGGGCAGCATGTTTTAAAATGCCTAACCCGCGCCAATTAACGTTCAGCAAGATCAACGTGATTCTTTAAATTGCCATAACTTTTTTATTAATGAACCGATTGACATGAATTAAACACTACATGTTAAAGGAAGCTTACCACAATATATAAAAACATAGATAGGATAAGCCTTTTCTGAGATTAGCGTGCACAAACAAACAGACAAACAGACAAAAATTCCAAAAATCAATGTTTTGGGTTCTATTGCGTTAATAAATATCTCCTATAACATTTTTTCTCATATATCTTACATGTACAGACAGCGACTCGTTACGTTTTTATTATATGTATATAGAATATAGATAATAC
The DNA here is from genome assembly GCA_018238005.1 of Eurema mandarina. Taxonomy (NCBI): domain Eukaryota; kingdom Metazoa; phylum Arthropoda; class Insecta; order Lepidoptera; family Pieridae; genus Eurema; species Eurema mandarina. Next base: position 909 of record DWAJ01002767.1, read on the forward strand.
ACGTAAGTAACTGTACCAAGTTGCAGGCAAATGTCAAATACCTCTACCGCAAACCACAAAGTCGGTGAACAGTGTACGTTTTTCATACATGAACACGATTATTGTTGACCCTTTCATCATTACTACAGCATTTTTCTTTTAATTTATTTCGCATTGAATAGGGTCCGAAATTAGTGGATTTGATCCGAAATGAGTGATTTCTTTCACGTTGACGTTGACAGCTATTTGACATAACGCTTGGAAGCCCTCGGAAGGGGTCGATGTTTGTGGTATTGGAATCACGTGTTGCTGATTGCAGCAACCAAATATCGACTCTCAAACTTGTTTTATCTATATACAACTAGACAAGAAGAAGCCCTTGGAATCGGGAATGCGGGTGAAACCGCGGGATATAATGAGATATTTTATTTAATAACCATTTAAAAATAAACACCATATAACACAAGCAAGCAGATTTAACGATTTATTTTTTCATAAATCACATGACATAATGAATGTGAGATATTTTCGATCAGCTATTGTTTGTAAAGCGACCTCAACTCATCTTTTTTTCCTCGGTTTATGAGATATGAGAAAACAATGAAAGATTTAACAAAACTTTCTCGGCCAGTTAAATGTGAATTGTTTTACGATTCACACTGCTCTGATATACTAGGGAAACATATATCGCGAGAGTGCGCTAATGAGATTGCCAGTGAACAAAATCCATTGTTTGTTAAATATAAACTACTGCTATTGTTAAGCGCTCTTAGTAACGAGTTACAACTAATAGGAGAGAAAATTTCGCTACGCAAAAATATGGTGATCCCTTTTCCTACAATAGGTAACTAACATATCTCTCGAAATCTGAACTCTCTTAGTTTGGTTACCAAATATTTCGGGAGGCACTTTGAGCAAAATTGCTATTTGTTTTTCCTTCATAACACTCTGTATCACGAATATAGTAATTATTAATTTTAAATAATATTTAGAAGCCAAAACAAAACCTCAATCTCAATACGAGAAGCCACTGGCTCCTGAAAAACAGTTTATTACTAGTTCGGGAGCCTATGGGTTCATATTATATGTATTTTATATTACTCAAAATAAAGTTATTATTATAATTATTAATATAAAAACTTTATAACTTGTTGGTCTTTCAGCAAGACCTATGTCCTATATGTATACATAGACGTGTATCTATACTGAGTTCGAACACAGCACTATTAAACTAAATACGTAATCAAAAATGTCAAACAAACATTTGAATGGTTTCATAACAATTAGAAACAATGCTTACTCTCAATCGATTAACAAATGGCATTAAGGCATGAACTACAAAGTATAGAGGTATTACTTTCAAAGCAAACATCCGTGAGATCGGTAGCCCACGTAATATCTGGTGAAATGGTACGGCCACAATGGGCATTGTTCCGTCCAGGAAGGAGTGTGGCCACCGCCGCTATTGTCTGCTGCCCTGGTACTTGCGTTTATCATTTTACAAACTATTGTATTTTTTTATATCAAAAAACATGTTTTTAATAATGAATGAATTGTGATTAAAATCTTCGTTCGAACTTAATAAGTCGTGACTGAGTGAGGTATTGTTTAGTATTTTTTTATTTGCGAATTCACAAGTAGGCAGACTTTTTATAAGTCTACAATATAATATACATGTGCCTATTAAATATATAATAGTAGCTTTTCAACATATAAATCACGGTCTAATTAAAAAACTACTGAAAACAAATCTAAAATTAACGTCATCGGTTGTCCTTAAATTTTCCTAACTTATAAAATTCAGAAATCTTTAAATTAGGGCCAGTAACATATACGTGACATCGCGAGAAGTAACCTCATTAAAATAGCGTTTTATATTTTATGCGGTAAACATATATTTAATGTTAATGCTCATAAAAATTAAATGGCCAGCAACGCTATCAAATTAATCTCTTGCTTACAACGCATATTGCTGCAACCAAACCCAATACTATGTATTGTTCAGCATGCTGTGTGCTGATGCCGATACTCTAATGCATTCCGAGAAGTGTTGGATCGTAATTCGACTCAGCCACGATCGTGATCGCGATATCGATGCTTCGATAAACTGAAATATGATTATTGGGGAATGTTAGATTATTGTTCTAATTTAAATTTCGTAGAATTTGCAGGAAATATCATAAATTGATATCTTATATATATAATATATAATATATATATATAAATAAGCCCAATAGATTCACTAAATAAATAAACTTCTAAAATAATAATAGTTTACATTAAAAACTCTACATTTTTTAAGTTTAATCTTATCGACGACCGCTTGGCGCAGTGGTAGCACAACTGTTTTCTGCGCAAAGGGACGACAACAGTTGTGCTGTGGGTTCGATCCCCACATCGGACAAATATATTTGTAATTTAAAACTATATTTTTTGGGGTCTGGGTGTTGCTATGTATTGTATGTATGTATTTACACAAGAAAAGTATGCATATGTAATTTATTCCGTTATCTAGTTGCGATAACACAAGCTTCTGCTTAGCTTGGACTGTGTAGATGGCGCTGTGTATAAATGTTCAGAAAATAATTATTTATTTATTATTATTTATGTTATTATGTTATGTTTCACTTAAAATTTACAATAATCATCCCAATTATATTCAACCTCCGCAGTCCAGAACTGCTTTCTAAAGTCCAAATCTCTAGAAACTAGATCTTTAAATCTGAACCACATAACGTGAGCATTTTAATTTGCTGTCATTGTGATCCACTGAGACATTTTTGCTGAACGCTTGCTAGGGCTGACTTGTTAACTTTAGCAAATTTAAACGTTTTTTAACGTTAAAACCGAAAAAAATATACTCGTAGTTAAATATGACTGCGTAGGTCCTCGCGTTGTTGAAACTATTAAGAAGATAATTTTATGTTGAACATATAAGTTAGCAACTAAACTAAAACACAACGTCACTCAGCTGTAAAATATAGAAAACAGGAAAAGGTTTTTATTCTTAAAAATATTACTAACTGTTACCCGCGTTTTATTAGGGAAAATAAATTGTGTATTTTCTCCCAGTAAAACGTATCATATGGGTGTCAACTCCATTAAAATGGTATTAAAAACGATACACAAGTAACAAAAATACACACACACACACACAAACACTCAAAAATTTTCGCCTTTATAATATTATTGTAGATTATCTTTTGTAGTGTACAGTACATTTGTACAAAGAAAATGCAACAACTAAAAGTTGTCTAACAGATCCCAAACCTCTTTTTGTATAATAATTTCAAATTCAATTAAATTCGCTTGCATAAAATGCATTATTATTGAAATGTATGTCTCTATAGATATACTTAAACTGTTTTCACTGGCAAGTGGCAACCCTATTTACATAGTTGCAAGGTTGGCACATCGCAAACATCGTTTTATCCTCCTGCTGACAAATAACGGTTTATTTAACATTGACAGGAGACAAAATAACCTTAGCAAGAACTGAGAAAGTCGTGCAACGTAAGTACATAAAGAGCCTGCGTGATGGAACGTTTTATTTTTTATTTGCTACTCATGTATGTCGACATAAAACCTTTTTAGTTTTTTTATTTAATTTTGATAGGCAATTTGGTAGAAGGATAATTAATAGATGAGATTTTTTCTTTTCTAGAAACGTCATGATATCCAAGGTAACAGTTTCCTTGACGTCGATTTAGTAATGGGACAGTGGTACCAATATGATGGTCCGGCCCAATTATTAAATAAATAAATATTTCTAGACATTTATACACAGCGCCATCCCAAGCTAAGCAAAACTAGCGTTATGGCAACTAACGTAGGTAACGGACAAATTACATATACATACATTTTCGAGCGCAAAAAATACAAATATATTTTTCAGGTGTGGGGATCGAACCCACGACCATTTGCACAGAGAGCAGTTGTGTTACCACTGTCCCAAGCCGCCAAGCGGTCGTCGAATAGTAGGTAAATACTATACGTCATAATATAGCACTACAACCTAGACCTACGTTATACATATATACAAAATGAACAGCCAAATAATTAATTCAGTAAGCTGCGCGTTTTAGCCCAGGTGCGCAAGCGCATGTTACAATTACAAGAATAATCAATCTTGTAATAACAAATACCTACGTACCAACAAAAAATGTTACAGTACCATTAATAAATATAAGTTGAATTACAATTAGACAAATTATTTACTTATATTTTTTCTAGTAAAAAATTTTGTTTGCAAGTTTAAAAGTACCTCAATTTAGAAACGAGGGCAATAGATCGTTTACAGAGAGATTATTTCATTGAGAGCATTCGGTTTGTAATTAAGGTCTATCAACGTCTTAGGAAATTCTTCTTTTCCATCAACAACATCAATAAAACTTTACATCACTATTATATTGTACTGGCTGTTGCTCGCGACTTCGTCCCCGTCGATTTCTTTTTTCATTATTTCTTTACGCCTTAGTCACATCGTGATGTTATGTAGCCTTAAGCCTTCCTCGTTAAATGGTCTATTCAATAAAAAAATATTTTACAATTCGAACCAGTACTTCCTTTGATTCGCGCGTTCTAACAAACAAACAAACTCTTTAGCTATAGTATACTTGTATAGATTGAACACCTTCTTCAGTCATAAAAATATTTGAGTATAATATACATCATCATTATTTATAGGATAAAACAACGTTTATTTCTTCTGTCTGTCTCTATGTTTGTCTATATCCTAAAATCTTTAAACGATTTCCGTGCGGTTTTTTAATCAGATAGAGTGATCTCAGTGAGTGAGATGATCAAGAGAAAGGTTTATGTGTATCTATAATACATGCATAAACGTGGGTAAGGCCGTGGAACGCAAACTAGTGATTATGGGACTGTGGATGAATGTTTGTAATGCTTCGACAGAAAAACTGCTAAATGCTTGTGAGCTAAAATTTGACATGTAGCTAGATTGGTATAGTACGCGTCACGAATCTTTAGCGCTGAACGAAACCTGCGCAGAAGTCAAAACTTTGGTATCGTCGGGTGCGCGAGCGTTGATTGGTTGTCCCAGTCGTGTTGTCTTTCTCGTACCAATACGTCAATTACGAGCGCGATTCTACCGATACGCAGCTATTCTCGTCCAGCGCTAAGATAAATGACGCGTACTATAATGCTATGGAAAGGAACATATTTAATCTGTTAAATATCAGAACTTATAGAGTTGGGACCACAGATAAGCATTAAGATTCATGATGATGACATGTCTCGGGCTTGAAAGACTGATGAAAAAACTTTCAAAATCTGTTGCATTAAACATTAGATATGTTTTCTAATATTACAAAAGTATGGCTGCTTTTTTATAGAATTTTTAATAAGGCAACACTACCCATTACTAGTGTCATCGTATTTATTAATTCAGTTGCCAGAAATAAAAATTAAAATTGGGCAGTATTACCCATTTTTCAGGTTCTTCAAACACATAATAATATATCTCTCTGTAGGTCCGTAATTAGCATCAATCATAAAGACTTTAATAACGGCGTTTCGGCTCATTTGGTGCAGGAAGCCTATCTTGATTTTGATGTGAACATGCAACGCACTGACACGCATGTGGTGTAGCTATATCCTACGGTTTTACCCGCGTTTTTTTTTCAGGGAGAAAATCCTGTAACGGATACCTGTCCACTATGGGGAGGTGGTTATGTTGGGCTCGGGTCTAACTACCGACTAAAAACCCCCTGAATGTTCCTACCTTGTTGCAACTTGACGTGATTACAGGCACGCCGAAACAATCATCTTTGAACCCGTTAGTTCTATCATAACCTGGTATTACAATAGAACAAAGCTAAAATCGTTAAGAAAAAAATAGCTAATATCACATAACCCTTTTTTAGGTTTCAAAAGCGATAGTTCATTCTCGTTTTATAAATAAAGTTTGATTATAATACTTGTAATTTTTACCCAATCAATTATATTGGATTTAATCTCAATAATAGATAAATATTTCTCAATATTTTCAACAAAAATGAACTTGCATACGAATTTTAAATATCTTACTAATATTCTGAAGTATGCTAGCAGGTGAACTATCTCTAGTACATAAAGATAGTTGACATGTCATCAAAATCGGTTTAGTGAAATAAACGTCAACGCGAAAGACGGTAACTTTACCAATTTATATTTTAAGTACAGAAGTAGGGATATTATTTGCATATCATCCGTCCCTTTCATATGTTCCCTAACTCTTACAAAAGAACGAGTCAGATATATTGCTAACCTGTGTTATTAAGGTTAATTGAGTGTTGCGTACAACGTTCTACATATACGAGCTTTTTCATGAAATTAACTTATAATTTATGAACAAATTGGTTACCGTTAGGACTTTCGATGTTGTGTAAATTTCATCTTCCAACATAATTTTGCTCATGAGAGACTACCTGAGAACAGTAAGGTAACCTTTACAATAAAAACAGCAAATTAAATTAAATTAATAACAAATGTAGTATCATAAGTTATAATTAATATGAAGATATAATAATACGTTTGAAATATCATGGCTTTGTTTTAAATTTATTAAGATATACATATAAATAAATTTGAAACAAAGCCATGATATTTCAAACGTATCAATAATTCAAATACGTATTAAAAATTTCATTATAAAAAGTAATCACAGTAAACAAAGAAAATCCCGTTGAAAACGCATAAGCCCTAAATACTCAGATACAAATAAAGCATCGCAATCGCAGACGGTGTCTGTCTGTCTGTAGTTATTTGAAGATAATTGTCTAAAGCCAAACCAATAAAGTGAAGATCAAACTGGCGCCATTCGGCTCCACAGTACGCAAAGCGATGTTTACGATTTATATTTGTAGTTAAATCATTTATTATCAGTTCTAATCGAAGTTTCTGGCAAAGTTATAAAAGTGTCATAAATTATTTATTTTAAATTGTATTATAAAATATTATTTCGTTTTATAAATCACCGGCATTTATCTTACAAAAAAAACCGCAATAAATCGGTTGCATAGTTATAAAGATTTAAACATACATAGGTACAGACAGAAGATAGCCACTTTATTTTGTACTAGCTGAGTGGACACTTCGTTGGACATAATGTTTATTATCCTTTTCGGTTTATTATATAGCCTATGACACTCGGCAATAATGTGGCTTTCTATTGGTGAAAGAATTTTTTAAATCGGTTCAGTAGACCCCGAGATTACCCCTTACAATTTAACAAACACACAAACTTTAATTCCTTTTAATATTAGTATAGACTACATAATGAAGAGGGTTTTTAAATATAAAATTCCTTGACGATCATACGATCGTCGTAACATTATATTTCCCTTGACTGACATGTTCTTGGTTTGAAACCACAACCTTGTCTTGTTATGTACACCTGCTCTGGGTTGTGAATTGTCGTGAGATACTCTCCGTGGCAAATATAAGTGAAAGGAAGATGTACAGTTGCACGAATCGCTCATAAAAGGTACAGCCGGCTTCTTCAATTATATAAAAACATTCAAAACACTAGAATATTATATGTGTCTTTAATACAGCACAAAACAATTATACCTAAGTACATTATATGTCTCATTCAAAATACAAAGAACTCCATTACAACTAATGATATGTTTTAGTGTTCAGATTTCATTGGGTGTACGAACAACGACGAACGAACAAATGAAACATATCTGAGAAAATTAATGCATGAGTAGTTGGTACGGTTCAACGGTTACACTGCTGAGGATACAGGGTTTGAATCCCGCCACACATCAGTAAACTACAAATTAGGAATTATTTATAAAATGCCAAGCGACTGTAACCGACGCTTACAGACAGTAGAATCAAATTTTTATTAATATATGTAGATTTAGTATTTATTCATGATCTAAGGACCAAGAGATAGAAAATATTGAAAATGATTTTGTTTATACACAAAAATATTTTTAACTGTTGTCTTAATCTTAATATATCTCGTGTCACAATGTTTGTCCTCAATGGACTCCTAAACCACTTAACCGATTATAATAAAATTCGCACACCATGTGCAGTTCGATCCAATTTGAGAGATAGGACAGCTTACATCCCGGTATTGCCCCGGGAACGGGAACTACGCGGGTAAAACCGCGGGGAACGGCTAGTGTATATCTAGCTATATTATGGGCATTCAAAACTCGGTGATACATTTTACACAACTTTTCAAAACCTGATCCCACTGAGTCATTAAAACGGTTAGTAATGCGTGGTACCGTAGAAAATACTAAACTTTCAATATCTCGTAATAAAAGAGTAACATTAATAAGTAATTAACACGTCAAGTATTGTGAAAGCCATTATGCTCCCGCGCCGGTGACAGTTTTCACTCGAGATGTATCAGCGTGAGACCATCTCGTGGAAATCGCGCTGAGACTTACTACTACAATGTACGAGTATCGTAATTTAGCTTTATAACATCGAGGGGAATTTTTAACGCAGTCCATATTAATCTTATTCTTACACTGATGTTTTGAAGAAGTAAAGTTTGGGTCGTTTGAAGGGAAGGGTAATTGCTTAATTTACTGTAACATAAATAAAAAAATTATACAGAACAAAATGCAATTTTTTGTCATATGGGCTTTCGGAAAAAAAACGGCATTACAGATTTTTTTTACAGATTCGGAAATTCAGTCAGCTGCAAATATTTCTGCAGGTTTTTTGCTTAACAAATTAAATATACTGCTGAGATAATGCTGTGAGATTTTTTTGTATTCAAATGGTTTTAAAAATACATCAATGTAATTTTTACACAGACGTTTGTGTAAGGTATAATTAAGTAATTATTTTGTTAAGATGAATCTCAACGCAGGTTCCCATGATTGTAGCGAATATCAAATGTAATAATATCCATTACGTTGAATTATTATTGGTTCTGAAACTCTTAAGACAAAAGCTTTAATTTGTACCGGCGTGAATTATGGACTGATTTCAAAGCACGACTAGTCCATTGTTGAGTTATGTAAGACAATGGATCTATATTAATGTTTATTAGTTTTAGATTTAAGCGGTGAACGTCATGACGTTGCGTCAATTGGTGTTATGTAACATATTTAAATACTAGTTGAATCATTGGCTCCTTAAATTTGTTAAGGGAAATACCTATGTATGTAAAATGTTTGCTTAGGTTTTTTTTTATAACTTTTAACTTTCTTTATTAACCTAATAATCTTCAGAATGAGTTTCTTTCAGTATCAATAATATCACTAAAAGATTAAGAACATCTCTTTATTGTCAGACAAAAAGAACTAATCTTATTTAAACTCTTCCCTGACTCGCATGTGTAAATTAATAAACAAATGCAGCGATTCATGAATTCGCAATTTGACTCTGTGTCGGGTTTCATTTAAAAGATCTTAAAAATGTAACGTAATAAGATTTGGTTATGTTATGAACGCGTATTGTATCGTCGCGAGTGCCGAAATTTATTCAAAACTGCTGATTTTAATATTTTGTCTGTTGATTTAATGTACGCCATGATGACGACCCTAATGTAATAAAAGTAAAAATATTATCAACGGTAGAATACATCGCATATGCAGTAAAGTTAAGGAAACCGCCATACGGTGTATGTTTTTTTTGCTAGTTTCCGTTCACACGTCGTGTCGGCTCGGGGCGAGGGTTCAAGCTTCAAGTTTCGCACCGGTGGCTGCACCTGCCGACCCTCGTAGGGTGATTTATCAGGACCAGTCATAAAGTCTGCAGAAGATAAGGTCAATGTGAAGTTTATGGAGATATGTTAGCTTCTTGCATTCGTCTTATACTGTTAGATTTATAGGATTGAAAAGGAATTGTTTTTTTGCTTACCGTTGGGTTCGCTTATGTCTTAAAAACGTGATAACACGATAGTTTTATTTTAGTAAAGTTCATAGTATCTTTTACGATGTTAGATACGATTTAGAACTGGTTATAGACATTTTTATTTATTTATAGATATTATTATGTTCAAAATTAATTTTAGTATTGTAATCACCCGTAACAATTTTTTTTGCTTTTGCATTGACGCATGAGGCATACAATATAGAATCTAAAAGTCATCGTTACATGGCGCCCTATTTTTCGTTTTTATGTTTGTCGGAACGTCTCCAAAATTACACCCGTCTCCCTCGGAACAATCCAATAAAAGTAAATGGAAATGCTTGTATATTTTAAAACAACAGCATATTCAACAAAGTAATTGGATCTTCTGTGAGTTTCTTTATGAATCTCTTAGATGTTTGGAATGCTTTTACAATGTTTACGTTTTATTTAATATATTGCATTAGTCGTTAACTATAAAATATAGGTTATTGCTTATTTTATAAATTTTGAGTATAAGCTTTTAAGCGATAGCAGTATGTACTTCATATAATTTTATATTGATGATTTTTTATTTGATATGCAAGTAAGAAAAACGACTGAACCTGCATTTATTTATAATTAATCGCCTTGGCATAACACGACTTTTATTTAATCAATAATAATAATATTGACAAGACACAATACTTTGAATTATTATTTAGAACAATTAAAATATTAATGACATGAAAAAATAGTTATTAGAACAATTAAAGATTTACTGCACGCCATCTAGTGGGAAACAGTAAGAATGTTATTTTCTACTTTATAATATAGTACTTGATATAGGGCGCTCTAAAAGTTAACATTGAGGCTAAAATAGATTTTTATGAAGATTTTTTAAATCGTTTAAGTATTTTTTAATATTAATTATAATATATAGAAAAACTCAAGTCACTTGTGTTACGAACATGCAGCATTTTTTGTAATTACCCTTTGCGATATCTAAGATTACTACCCGACACTAGATGACACTCTATAATACTAGTTAGTAGATTGAACATTCTGCTATTCGACACTAGATGGCACGCATAAGTGAATATAGGTTCAACGGGTACGTTAATTTTATTAATTGACGCTAGATAGCGCTTCTCGATACTCGATAGTGAAATACCTCGTAAATTTTTACTAAATGCTATTCGTTGGCGTTGCAAAGATCTTCTACAAACCTACCTACTATCTATGTACAAAATTACGACTATTTCTCCATGTTAATGTTAACTATTTAGTTCAGTTCTTTAACAGCACGAGTTCTGCTAAGAAAATGAAAATATCTGTTCATAGGTACTGTTATTAAAAATTAAGTGAATATTTTGAAAGATGTGGTAGTAAATAAAAGAAAAAAATTCTTGTAAAACGTTTATTTTCATAAATGATACGACTAAAACAACGATTCTCAGCAAACAGTACGCGCTCTAAGGACGCCTCTATTATTGTGGTACATTATAAGTCCTTAATTTTTCAACTGCAGCTTTAACAAAACCTTAGGAAGAAATTCTTGACTATTAAAATTAATATCATATTATTGCATGCTCAAAATGCAAAATGTGCATTTGATAATATGGCGAAAGTACTACAATTAATTAATATTATATTATAAAATGATACATTTTTATGTGTTTTTATCGCCACAGATATTTAATTGTTTAAATTACAATGATTATAAATACCTTTAATGAACTTATAAAAACAAGAAAACGTTGTAAAATAATAATATCAATTTAATGAAACCGCATTATTACTTTTGATTATAAGTCTTAATCAAATACAACCTAAATAAACATATTATATTTTTTTACTTTAATAAAGTCCAATTGTTATAAATAAATGCAACAACACTATTAGAATTTCTTTATAAATATTATTATAAGATACATAAGAAATTATAGAGATCAACACAAAAGTAAATAATTACAAAATGTTTCATATTATGCGACTCAAAACAAAATTAGAATATCTTTACTAAATCATTGTATAAATTATTATTGTTCATGAATAAAAAACGCAGGAAAGCACTACCAATAATGGTGCGATTTAAAATTTGCAAAAATATCGTTTTTGATATGATCCTCTTGAGAAATATAAAGGCACAAGTCACTAACTAAACAAGCGATGACACTGAGTATTAATAACTATGCAAAATAATATTATTATTGTCGAATGAATGATAATACATTTTGATATTCAGAGAGCCTTACGTTTACGTTACAGTAGACTTATGTTACATTTAAGATGGCTATATATCTAATTAGGGGTCATTCATGAAGTATGAGGGTTGACCTTGTCAGAAGTATCCTAAATGTTGTGACGTGACATCGCGAACTCTAAAACATCTTGAAACAAATTTTCATTTTCAAATTTACCTTAAAGTATAACGCGAGGATTTCCTCCTTTTGGTAGACTATAAAACTACATATTTTTGAACGGATATTTTCGATTATTTGATAAATAGTATTCTAAAATAATGACTTCAGATTGAGGAGGGTTTTTTTTTATGAAGATGGCGCTTCCTAATAGATTTCGCCAATGACAAACGTATATATTAAAATTTTGAGTATGGCACCGGCATCGTGAAAGCACAAGGTCGCTTAAGGAGGCTGAGAAAAAAGTTTCTTCTAAGACGACTCGCTGGAGATACTTAAGGGTTACTCTGACTCGAATTTTCCAAGTGTCACATACTTCATGAATAACCCCTCATAATAGTAATATATTATTATTGTTAGTAAGTGATAAATACTGTAATTTTAAATTGCAATATTATTTGTTATATAATGCAAGTTTTTCAACATCGACATACATTTTTATTTTTTTTGTACAACAGTTTCTCAATGTTATTGCAATAGAACTGTAATTATTTGGATGAAACCGGCTTGTCTAAACTAGAATGCTTAGCGAATATGTACACAATAAGCTCTTGTGCAATTCACACAAATTTTATTCATTATAGCCAAATGTTAGTTATTGAATTATCTTACCACTTTTTAAATTATTGGACATTTTTTTCTGTCTCAATTTTGCCATAACATTTGACTATGTTTTTCCATCTAATTCCCTATGTTATATCATATTTGAGTACCAAAATAATCCACATTCATAATTTCCATAAATATTTCTCTATATCCATTCTAATTGCACATACATAAGCAGTTTTATAATACTTTGAAGTGAGAGACTTAGGACTATGTATTAGTATTAGTGAATAAACATTGTGATCCACCCCTTTAAGTAAGAAACTTATATGGCAAGTTATTACTTAACCAGACAACGAAAAACATAATTATTGACTAGTGTTACGGTTATGTGCATATTACTCTAATTGTGTGACAACACTACACACAACATCATTATACATATAATTGTTGACGAAAATCACAAGGTTACATAAACACTGATTCGTATTCACTAAAACTAACGTATGATAATCTTCATCCAAGCGAACACAGGGACGAACAATCTGATGCATAATGGTCCACAAGGCATCGATAGAAGAGAAATTTAAAAAAAAATCCGTTTTTTAATCTGTTTCAATGAGATCTAAACGTTCGAAATCCAAATTTAGAATACAATCAAAAGCCGATTGACGATTGACGATTACGTATCTGTATTTCTCTTCAATCAAAAATGCGCGCCAATCGCGTTGCCAGTGTCAAAACCTAAATATCAACCGAGTGACAGATTTTTGACAATTGACGCGTCATGGCTGCGTCTTTTGAGTTCCTGGGCCTCTTTAGTGATGTTCGACTCGATGAGCATGGAATGCCTTTTGGCGTTTAGATCCTTCTTTCTTCTGACAACGTCTGGGCTGTAGGGCTCGGATCCTCGCCTGTCCAGAGTACTGTGGCTTTGGACGTTGGAAAACGATCCTTGTCTATGTAACGATGGCGACGGTTCTTGATTCAAATTCGGTAGATATGTTTGGAACGATGGACGATTCTGAGCTGCCTCCATTATCGAACCTATAATAAGGAAAATATTAATTATTTAATATTTTAATAAAATTGTAAACAAAAGTGTCTCATGTATTTTTCGGATGAGACCGATCAATGAATACACTGAAGTTTGAGTTTAATCATTGTGTTGAAGAATTTTGTTAATAATATAGATATTAGATACATATGATTAAAAACATACACATACTACATACTGATATCGAGCACACATGCGTAGGGTTGCTATATAAAAAATATAAATTGGTATAAATAAAATACTAAAAAGATATGTTTAAGAAATGAAATAAGTTAATTAATATAATATTTAAATGTTTGATGTAAACAAAAAAATAAAATGCTATGGGAATAAAAAAAAGAATGAATTAAACACCAAATTTGGGGTCAATTGAGATTACTGAAATGAAAAAAGTTTATAGGCTACTTGACAATATTAATTTATTTTAAGTATGACAAGGTTTCCTTTACAAGTTTAAAAAATGTTTTTTATTTTACTATTACGCAAGTAATGAGTCATCAAATTTTGTATTTAAATTAGTATTTCTTTGTAAGAAACAAGAACTCTTAGAATTAATTCCTAAAAAAAATCGTCAAGTAACCTATTCTAATCTACCTAAATAATTTTAAACTTTAAAACTTCGATACTGCACATGCTAACTATTAAATTAGACACTAGATGGTGGCATAGACAACATAATATGTGTGAATAATGATTATAACCATAGACAATATGTCTATAGACAACTAATAGACTACTACACAGGCATATAGATATCATTATATGTAAGTTTCTCGTATGAACATCGAGTTTGAACTATAACAGCGCTACCTGTAATGACATGGCATGAACAACAATGTACCTTCATTTTGGTGACTAAGCATCACTTCAATGACCTGACAATGAAAGAGTTGAATTTATCGTGTGAACATACAATCTACTAATGTGATCATTTTAAATTATATTATAGGAATGATAATTTGTGTATGTGTTGTTATATAAAAAAATAATTGATATGGTAACATTCATGTATTACATAAAACAATACAATTTAGGGAAGGGTGCGAAAAATGTGTCCATAGGGTACATATTTTAAACAAACTGTTGCATAACCTTTTTTTTACTTTATTTCAAAATGTGAATTTAATAAAATGTCACTCTGTTTTATTATTTGTTTTTTTTTTCAATAATTGTGACACTTAAACGTGATAAACTTTACGGTGGGTTGATTGTTTTTGGTGGTATTTGAACGCTCCCTGTCTTCAAAGTCATTTTCTGTGTGTAATAATTATAATAAAAATAAAATTAAAAAGCCAATATTAAAGTATATGTATATGGTGAGCTTGTATAAAAAAATATGTCATAAAAGCGAAACGAAGCATAAACGAAATGAAAGAGACAATTCATATCTCAGTGTATAATATGTGTATGTGTATATATGTGTGCGTGTGTGTGCGTGTGTGCGTGTGTACTGCGTGCACGTACGCAGAGTAAATGGGGTTGTGTGCGTTAATCGTAAGTACATTTATGCTGGTGTGCAATATTGTAGTTTGAGTACATTACCTTTGTGTGTTGGACTTAATAAATATGCTTGTATAAGAAAAAAGAAGGGGAGGCTTTCACAAACAGAGAAACAAGTAATGGACGACCTTAAAGCCTACATAGTTCTAATCTTCGTACAGTAATAATTTTACATCGAATTCTTATGTGTGTGTTACGTGTGTGAGTGAGTAATGTATGTATGGTATTTGTTTGTTTGAGCTTGTGTGTGTGTGTGTGTGTGTGTGTGTGTGTGTGTGTGT
>DWAJ01002768.1:0-16503 GCA_018238005.1 Eurema mandarina
CGGTCTACTTTCGTTAACGATAAATATGTCAACGACCCATCTCTAATAATTTCCCCAGTGACGTCACCAGCCCTACAACTAGTTAGAGAGCGTTCTTGTCGTGGTAGACATATTGAAAAATATCTCGCACTTTATTCGTAAAATATGAATGAATCATGCATATTTTTCTATTAAATTGTGTTAAATACGCTTTATTACACTACTATCTACTAGGATGGCGATAATTCGACGCATATTTCGAATAGTGTCAAATAGCCTATTCTAATAAAACAAATATAACGTATGTTTTAACACGTCTTCATAATTAATTAAATTAAAATAACTGATAATTAAAAAAGTTGTGAAACTACTGGTGACTTATTTCTAATTAAATCATTGTATTTTAACCGACTTCAAAAAAGGAGAACAATTACTGTTGTTTGGCTAAATCGATAATGTATAGATTGTTACAGCATTTACTTGGTAGTTGGTACCGACTTCAAATTTACGAAATAACTATTAAATCATTTCTATATACTAAATGAAAATACGTATTTCTTTGTGCGAAGCAAATTTGTTTTTTGCTTTTTAGTTTGTAGTCGGTTTATTTTTGTTGAAAAAATATTTTATGGATAGGTATCGATTCTGCAGATCACTACCCCTTGAAGTCTTATAAAGAGTTAAAAAAATTAGCTAAAGTATAAAATTTCGTATTTTATACTTTAACAACAGACTACAAAATAGTTTTTAGGTAGCGAAAATTGCCTATTACTTATTATTGTACACAACAAAACGAAAGAACATCTGACATGTCATTCACTTTCTGACGCCATTGTAATGAAAAAACAAACACACAAGACTTCTTCAAATGGCTTTAAACCAACAATATTATAGTTAATAGATATGTTATACACCAACAAATCAACCGAAAAAAGTGATCCGCACAGCAGCGGCAGCACACATACATACAAGTCAAAACGATAGAAAAGAGATTTTGAAAAAGAGATAAAAAACAACAAGAGAAAAAGAGATAGTTTAGCCAACGCGTGAATGCACCGGCAACCAATCACTTAAAGGCAAGACGTCCTAATCTATATAGTCTTCACAATTTTGCGCTTATAACATATCTATTTAATAGTATATCATTGCCTATCATATTATTGTGAAACTTTAGTTTATTAAATTCTAAATGAAAATCGTGTAATTTTTTACTGTTATTTTTTATATTGAATGTTATAGGTAAAATAATAAAATTAAAAACATTTATGATGTAACTGTCATTAATAAATGTATTTAATCTCATAAAGTTCCTTAAATTGCTTTATGCTAATTATGATTATATTTTAATCATGTAACATGTAACTTACAATTTATCTTATACTAAAAAATATGAAATAATTTGCGTTATATTATCTTTGGAACAGGAAAATCAAAAGTAGGTAATTATTCTGTATCCTCATGTAAATTATATTTCTCGTTTGTAATTCTAACCATTTTTTTCTGTGGTCGATGACAGCTCAAGGTCTATAAATAATAATTTACAGATAAAATATACCCCACATCAAAAATTGGGATTAAGTTATTTCTATTAACCATATAATAATATATACAAAATAGAACTATGTAATTAATTGCTCATGAATAGAATATTAATAACGAGTAGTTCCTGAGATTAGCGCGTTCAAACAAACAAACAAACAAACAAACTCTTCAGCTTTATATATTAGTATAGATATGCTAAAATCAAACATAAAGACTTTTGTAGCAAATATTGAAAACAAACTTCCAGTTATAGATAATTTTGAAATATAAATTAGTTTTAGCGGCAAAAATAGCGTTTCTTTATTCGCTATTTAAATAATCATTACGTATAAAAAAAATACGTGGACAAAAGACCAATCTGGTCATAGATAGTGAACCGCGTAGACACAAAGAACTTAATGTAAAAATTAGCATATAAACTATTCGATGTTTTTATAGATTTTGCTTTATTAAAGGAATATTTATTTCAAGATTTGGTCGACTCAAGATTGAAAATATTTACCGCCCACGCTCTACAATTTATCTTAGCGCTGATAGCAGATCTGGTTTCATTATTATAAAGCATCGGATATTGGATATTTCAGATACTTGATATGAATCTAAAGGTGTCATAATTCGTCTATTTGCAGATATCTACAGATACAGACTAAGAAAACCGATAACCGGCAAAAACTGGAAAACAGTTTTTTGGCTCTACAGCAAATGAAATTGGTAGTATGTACTAGATTTTTTTTTATTATGGCTATAGTTACACAACGCAGTCAATATAGTTTACACACCAAGACAGACCTAATTTATAAATACCTAGTGAATTCAAAATGTACGTCCACGTAAATATTATTTTTGGAAAATGTAAGATTTTCATTTTAGATAAATTACGTAATGCCTGTATTTTGTTCAGTTAAAAATATTCAAGCATAATGGCTAGCACAAAAAAGCTAATTAACTGGCATGAGTTGGAGTAATTAGAAATAAAACCTAGAAATTTCTATCATTAAGGAGAGTGTTGATTGAAGATACTTGTTTTAACAAAACAAAATGTCGAATTTTTCATAATTATTAAGAAAACTAAAGAAACCGAGTAAAAATGTTATTACGTTATTTAAACTCACGAGATGGAAAATTCTTAAAAAATATTCTTTTCGTAGAGATAACAGCGTACTTTTGGTTATAATTATTTGACTCAACAAATCATTATTATAATGACACATTAATAATGTTAATGAAACTGCATTAATATGCCATAATTTTAAATTCATATTAGATGTCGAGGAAAAACTTCAGCTCTATTGTTTAACAAAAAGTAATGTGTCAAATACGAAGTAAAATGAACATTTAGGTATCAATATACTAACTGTAAAACGTGCACATAATTTTGAGGATTTAAATTTAAAAAATATATCTCCTATGCCCATTGACCAATTTTTGAAATACCATGTAATAAATTAATAAAATCGAAAGTTACAGCTATCACATACAACATTATTTACTGTAAAATTTAAATACCCAAGTGGCCCACTTTTATCCTCATTTCGACGGTCGAATAATACGCAGCCGACCGGTTTCAACATCGCGAGAATGTTTATTGACAATCGGTAAATACTCACTGCCCGATAATGAACTTATGAGGTTGCGTAAGTGGTTGAAAATTATCTTTTAATTCGTGTCAATACGAATACATTTAGATTAGGTTGTTTTTTGTTCTTGGCACTACAAATATATAAAGTTAAATATATTTATACTCTTTAATTGCAATAAATCATAAATGTATTATGAAATTTTTAGATTATGCCAGAATTTTATGTGCATCATGGGTCATACGCTTGAAATGATCTTATTTATGGCAACTTGCCGGCAATAAAGCTGAATGAATGGATTGCCTTTATTGTCTAATATTTCCTTTTAAAGTTTGACAATAAAGACTCTAACGGTCACTTGAAAGTTTAAGAAATTAAATTACTAATACATACATTGTAAACTATTTCGGACTTGGCGAGAATATACTTGGAACTTCATATTTATGGTGAAAAGGGTTTTATCCGAGTCCGAAAAATATTTGTATTACATCTATTCTCTGCAAAAACCTAAAAGTAAGAACAAAGATGATAATTCGAGAATATTGTTTCTAAATAAGACTAAAATGCTTAAAATAATAATTGATTTTGAAGTCTATAAGAAGTATTATAATTATGTATGATGCTAATGTAGAGCATTGGTCGATTATAATAGTGTTACAAACTGCGCTAGTTACATCTACGTAATATAACAAGGACATAACGTCATTTCTCAGTTCTGACTAACGTTAGATAAAAATATCGGAGTCTGTGAACTAATTTACACCAACTCATATCACCATAGAAACGCATTTATAGTTTTTTTTTAATAGTCCAAATATTAGCACACTGGTTTATTGGTCGGTTTTAATAGGTATGATTTCAATAAAACCGTTAAAATGAATTATCATATTTTATTTTATTTTGTACATTCTTTATTATCTTTTATGTTAAGTAGTTTTAATTTTATTGTATTTTAAATATTTCTTTAAGCAACATGCCTTTGTAGTTTGTGATATTAAATTAAATCACGTATTTCATGGACAATATTTTATCCACAGGAAAACCAATGGGTTCGATTCTCGTCTTGTAAATTGTCATTTTTCTTTTCTGAGTATTTATAGAATATTTAATATTAATATATAAAGTTGTAGCCGCGATAACATTGCTACTTTCAAGACAATATAATAATAATTTACACTCTGTTAACTTGTGTAAATGTTCACCTGCAATTACTGTGACCGGTTAATAAATTAACTACAGGCAAATGACACAAATTGTTAAATTAAATAGATTAAGGAATAGTTTATTATATAATGAATATATTTAGAGTTATTTTAAATTATTATTACATACCCTAAGCAGTCATATACGATCAGTCAAGGAAATAAAATGTTCAGTCGCGGCGGACCAGCTCACGAAGTCAAGTCATCATACAGCTGACCGAGATGAAGCGCGTCCATTGATCTGCTAAATCTTAAATAGCGGTGATCGGAGACCACAATACAGCCACTAAATCACAAAACCACAAAAGATCTCCTTTCACTTGTAACACCGAACACTAAAATACACCTTTTAACCTAACACGATTGTCGTATCTAATTCACTCCGGCCGGCTGTCTAGATTTCGGTTTAAATATTGACCGCAATAATGATGGAACGGTTAGGACGCGTGGTGATACGGGCAGTGTGTTCGTTTAGAACGTTTCTGTTATGTGATTTGTTTATAGCGGAGCGGTGAAATCGACACGGGCGCGAGACGTTCGCTGCGCGCGTCTGAGTGTGCGCGAGTGCCTGCCGCCTGCCGCGTGCCGCTTCCCGCCTGCCAGCTGCCGAGAGCCGAGTGCCGCCACACAATGCCCGCGGCCCGCGCCCGAGCCGGCTTCGTCGTGCGCCGCTTCCTATCGCGTCGCGCGCGTATTGTTTTCACTGACGTCTGCTGTAGTTCCGAGACCATCCGAGCGAGAGAAAATTCAAAATACTGTCCTTCACATTTTCACGAGTGACACGGACGCATTTCTCTGTTTTAAAGATTGTCTAACAAACTTTTTGTCCATTCATCGCTTATAATATTTGCTACTTTAGAACACTTATCAGTATCATCAATAATATTTTATTGAACAGAATCTAAAGTGGATTATATTTTACGTAAACCTGTTATCGGTAATATAAAAATCCATCTCAAGTATCAATATAATAAAAGATAAATATGTACTTAAGGCTATTATAACCAAGATGTAAGTATGTAAGTATTGGCAAACATAAATAAATATTTGAATTTTGGTTAAATCGAGGACGTTGTCAAGAGCGTTTGTATTTAAATAAAAAATCGAAAGTTAAGATAATGTGTGGGTATAAATGTTACCACGTTCGCTTTTTTATGTAAATTAGGTAATTTTACGAATGGTTATTAAAGTGACTTTGGTTAAGTTCAACTTTATTAGCAAATTAAAATTATGAAGTCATGTACACAAGGAAATAAGGATGCAATGTGTATTATGCGCGATCGGCATTAGACCGAGGAGAACCAAGATGTAAATTTTTGCGCAACCAAGTTACGGTCCAAATATCTAATATCTGTTTTCATATTAAAATAATAAACCTTTCTCCTTATACGTCGTTAATTATTTATTTTTCAACTATTGCAACATTCAGAGAAATTACGCAATTACTTTTGTGATCGTGTTATGCGACTGATTCTAGATTCTAAACTCTAAATTAACTATGTATCTATATTCAAGCTTTCACTGAATAGCGAATATCGTCCTTGTTTGAAAATATCATTACAAGGAAACAATTCAACTCATATCATTACTAGCTATCAATATTATTTGTATGAATCTTATACAAAATATAGTTCACAACGCGTACTTTTTATTTGATTGTGATTTGTGGTTCTACGACATAACTATGTATATTTAATAGTTGGATCAATTTATATGTCCAATCTCTACGTAAACATAACTCAAGGAGGTAGTTTGTAAGTTTCCAAATTATATAGATTCACTCAATGTTTTCTATCAAAGTCATCATTTATTGTATCTGATAAATGTATATTATAAAAAAAAACGGAATCGCGATTGAGACGGGTGAAATCGATCACAGCAATATAACTCACACTATAAATATTCTACAGTAAGTAAGCTATTAACTAACCAGCAATTACAATAAAGCTACGTCTAGCGTGTATTTGTATTATTATACTGGCTATAAACAGCATGCAAATCTGCAGCAGCGAGAAACAATGGATAAACAAAACATCTTAACATGAGCGGTTAGTGTCATAGCTGATTTTAATTTCTAATTACTAACGATCGTCAAACGTTCAAGGCGATCATTTTAAAACAATAATAATTAGCATGCTCGCTACACGGCCGTTGTTGAATCATTTTAATTTAGTAGAGGGATATAGTGAATTTTAACTTTGAGGAGTTTGTGATGTTGCGTAATGTGCTGAGCTCTTAATTCAATATTAACTAGGTTTATAGTGAAAGAAGAACAGGATAATAATACCTATTCTTTTAATGCTAATAAATTGAAACAGCAATTTTTATTATCAAGTTTGATATCTGCAACCATCAGTTTGTAACTATAATTCGTCTCAAACTTTAAATTAAAGATATATTTGAACACTTAATATTTATTTATTTTATTATTATATATTATTATACCTACGTTATAAATATGATGCATTTCAAATGAAATTTATGTCAATTGAAAAATATATTGCGAAATATTAATCCTTTTGCTAATACCTACCCTGAGTTTGATAAGCATCGCCTTCGTCAATATTTATAATATGCTCCTGTGTCAAGCGCAAATTACTTTTATCAAAAAGTATTAATGCAAATTTTGTCCGACACTTGAATTTCCTCGTCTCACTAATGATATTGCAGAATAAAAACTTGACAGGCACTTAAATGTTTAAGTATTTTAAAATATTAGTTCAAATGCATTTATTATTGATATTTCGTAACAGAGTTGGGCTTAGTAAGGCTGTCGAGATTCCGGTATGATAACATTCGACCCTACAAATCGAAACTGGTTATGGGCGAACTTAATTTATGAGAAAGGGTTCTGTATAATACGTGTTTTATACTTCTTTTTTATTTACAAACCACGCTATTACATATAATAGCATCATACAATATTTATACATTAATGTTTTCATTAACAAACAACATTGTTGAAACAATTTATTTGTATAGCATTTAGTTGACATACCTATATGAATCGTAATACATATTATTATTAAAAAAAATCATGTTTTTAATGTTCAAGTATGTACCTAATTAGTTTTTACTTTTTAAATTGCATCTTTGTAGTAATTGTACACAATATGTATGTGCGTATGTATATAAAATAGTCCTTACTAAAACCGCGTTAATTATTCAACATCTGTATATTTTTTTACCTTACCAAGACGCAAGCACAACTTACGAATCGCCAGTTTGCAGTAATTCTCTATACTGTCAAATATAATATTTAACATGTATGTATAAATTACGGATCGCTATTTTTCATTCTCTGTATATGGAATAAATATTTTTTGACAAGAGAACCAATAGCGGTTAACGGACGAGTCAGAAGATATGACGACGCGTCCGGATCCGGCTTCTTATCTTATCGGAACACTTGAACTATATTTGTATGCACTTTTACAAGCTTATTCTTATCTAGTAAAAAGTCAAATAACCAGTTATATAATACACTATAACAAAATGAAACAGAAACATTTAGTAATAAACTTTGTCTCTTTCTAAAATAAACCTTTATTGAAATTATAGGACGCAAGTTAGATAACAATATTAGAATCACCTAGCCACCTTTGTAATTAAAGTATTATACGTTATTAATTGTTATTACCGTTTAAATCAACGCCCAGACCCTATAGGGGAAAAACCTGACAATCCGTTGTAAGAAAACGCTGTTATTCAACAAAAAGTTTGACGCGTAATAATTTTATTAGTTGCGTTTGTAATATCGCGGTGTGGCTGGCGGAAGTATTTGGCTGCATAACGAAGTTTCCTGACCTCGATCCTCGGCCGAAATCTCGCCTTAGCACGTATTGCACTCTCAACACTCTCAACTTCTGGTTTCGCAACATACAATATCGTATGTTCCAAATTATATGTCACGTTACTTGAAGCTTACCTCATTATGTATAAGAACTTCATTTGCCGTATTACGTGTGTTATGCAGACGGAAAATTTTATAGCGTTTTACCAAATTAATAGAAATATTACGCGTATTTCAATGTTTTGGATTATAGGGATGTAATAAAAGATGAAAAGCAAATTTTGAAATGTTTCTTGGTCAAATACACAGTCTTAAATTGCAACGTTTCGTGGATAAGTTTTTAAGTAGGTAATTTGATCTATGATTACGATTGAGGGTCATAACCACAGCGTAGTGCGATTCGCAAAATGTGTTAGTCATCGCTTAGGATTGTTTACTGCTCGAAGTACGACGTCTGCAACAAATTCTTGTCAATTATGGCTTAAACGTGATGTTCGACCAACTTTCCCCGCCACTTCCGTCAAAATTTCAAAAGAGCACAATTTACTTAATTTCACAACTTTTATAAGTAGGTACGTGAATGTCAATGACCTGTATGTGGTTGTTTTACTATAGGAATAAAAAGATTGTTACGTGAAAAACACTTTATTTTAAAATGTGTTTCATTGCTTGTTTGATGACTGCAACGCACGCTAGTCGCTACTACTGCTCTAAATATTAGTAAACAAATACAAATACAACGGGAACGGTGCCAATAAAAAGTCAGCTCACTTTTGAGGTCGTTGTCGTCAAGTGAGTTTGACTCTACATAGCTCTATCTCCAGAAAACGTATTTAGCATTTCCTAATTCCTGGAGTTTTTAAGATTTAATTTCACATATATACGCGTTAAACATGAGTTTTTGATGCATTGCATTAAGCCTATATGAATCTTGAACCGCCTATTTTGTAGATAACGACTAATTTTTATATTCCAATAATATACACTTCATATTAAAAATCCCAATAATATACCGATATCAGTTATACATATATGATCGCTTTTTTATTTCCATATATAATTAAATAAATAAAATAATTAATTAGTAGCACACTTTTCTTACTTACTTTTCCGTGAAGCAGATTCAGGTTTACATAAGAACGTGTGCTCGATTTTACAGGTGTATGAGCACGCTCACTAAGTTCGTTATAAACCAAATTTCGTCATTTTACCACTTATTTTCATTGCGACACAGCAGTCAGCACCAGAACACAACGTATAGAGAGATCCTCGTTAACGCACAGCCTACCTGACCGCTTTCGCTCGTTCAATGCAAACACAACCTATTGGTTTTTAGCACAGAAATCCACTATTAATGCACTTTGAGAGAACTGCGAGAGGCGATAGCGCACGGGCGTTACATGAAGCGCTTTGAATTAACTACGTGTTTTCGGTTACGTGGGTTTGTATAAACGTTAGGATGGTGAAGATACGCGATGGTCGCGGGGCAGTGTAACAGCGAGACTGGCGGCCGGCGGTGGTCGGTAGCCGGCGCTGCGACGGTACGGAGTGGTGGGTGGTGACGCCTGCTGCCTGCCGCCTGCCGCTGTACCGGCATACACTCGCCGCGGCCGACGACCGAGCCACTTGCATGCCCTAGAAATGACCAGTAGTCGTACGATCCACTTGCGAAACATTCATTTGTATCTAATTATTATATTTATTAGATTTGGATTAAATTTTGATGAACTACTCTTTTGAATTGCTACTGTTTTTGAAAATAAACTATTAAATTTTACGGACAAATGAATAAGAATTTAGTTCACGACGAAAAAAGTATGAAGTGCATGGTTTAGTTGATGTTATTCATTAAGGATAATCTTCTTTAGAGATAATACTACTTCGTCATTTTCTTTTATTTTCTGATTTTTATTTGTAATCCGCAACCCTGCGACGAATTCTGGTACATATATTTTAGATCTTAATTCCTATTCTGTGTATTTTAATCCTTTCCTTCAGAATTAGTCTTTCTATATATATACTTATTTTAGATTTCGATATCTTTTTCATTATTATTTTTTTGTTATTCGTTGATTTTTTCTAAAGAAATTTGAGACAAGAGTCGTATTTATTAAAATATTATAGATAGTAGATACGCTCGGCATTGTAAAGTTGGTAGAAGCAATATCAGATATAAGTTGCTATTTTTATTATCGTTAAAAAACTCATTAACATCAGTGAGTTTTTGATGATCTAGATTAGCGTAGTTGGCTACTGTAGATACAATATTATAAAATGTATAATACTATTATGATGAACAAACATTTTAATCTATTCCGTAAATAATATGGAATGAATCTATGTTTTTCTATACAAACTTTTAACTTAGACTATGTCCTTTTCAAGGCCAGAAATTATTATATATTTTACAAAATTTTAGAGCTATTAAGAGTTTTGGCAGGATAGCGATACTATATATAGTTAATTAAACATTTATAGTATTACTTGCTGTGCTCCGCCATGTATCCCGCGATTTATTTTGGTATTTTCTCGCAATAAAACTACTAAGTAACCTAAGTAGCCTTTGTGTTAATCCAGGGTGTCAGCTTACTCCATACCAAGTTTTATTAAAATCGCTCTAGCCGTTTAAACGTGAAGAAGTAACAAAAATACACGCCTTTATATGTATAATATTAGTTTAGATTATGTAGGTGGTAGAGCCATGCTGTTAGGCTGAATTGGGCCGGATTGCACAGGGTGGAATCGTCAAGTAATGGCGTCTCATTAGAAATGTTTTTGCGTTTTACTGAATACAATACCGGAGACACATTTCTCTCTACCTGCTGCTTCGTTTATACTGTAATCCCTTCTGTCCCAAATCCTATTTAAAGGTCGCAGTTGTTAGGCACTTAGAGTTACGACTTACGACTGTTCATGGACAAAGCTCGTCGCTTACCAGAGCGCGAACCTCCTCAATTTTGTCCATCATCACAAATAAAAAAATAGTAAGGACATTGTTGTCAACATCATGAACTCTCATTTAAAGTCTACTGAAAAAATGTTGGTTCAAGGTTTGTGTCATGCACCGTGCATACGTGCGATGAATTTAAAATAATCGTTATCAAACAAATTTGCCATATCTTAACGGATAAAACCTTGCGAATATATTACAAAATTAATACGAGTTACCAAAATTAATTGCTCAAAACCATCAATCATATATAATCATAGTCCAGATATTGTAAGAATCTAACTACTCGTAGACATTCTTCCTTGAAAGTTTAACTATTTTTTATTGATGATGATTCATATGGATATATTTGACTATTATCATACCGGAGGTGTAAATAAGTTTCCTGTGTATAAACCACAGTTGGTAGATATATAAAATATGTAGATAGATGGACTGAAAACCCACTAACGCCTGAAAATGGTCGATTATTTTAAAATCTAAATAAGTCTAAATAAATAAAGTTAATGCGTAGTTTAAGGCTTTACGTAATTGTTATCTATATTAAAGATACCTAGAATACTACAGTTTTACAAATGCAATGTTTTATTTTGTTGAACGAAAGTTAAAATGTCAAGATCGTTACAAACGTATCATTAACATAATAAAGTGTAAACAGAATCTAGGTTAACATGAGCTTTTTCAAGGGATCGCCTTGACCTCTTTCATATTACGTGAGGTGTTAGGATTGTTATAATTGTGTTTACCTACTTATTATTTATTCACAGAATTTGAACACATCACGAGGTCCTTGACTATATCTCAGTAAACTATTAATCACGGTTTACGAAATGTGTCACGTTTTAAACGAATTGTAACTTTTTTATATTTGCGACATTACTTTATGTACAGTCGCTGACAAAGGTATTTAAAAAATACGAGTCATCTTAGTCATCTATAAAAAATGTCGCGAAAAGAGGACACAACATTCATATCACTAATTTTAAAATACAAATACATGATCGATGTAATCAAGTCTTAGTGCAAGACTTTAAGTGTTAACATGTCTATTGTCTTGTTATGTTAAATGTGTTAATACCTCTTGTCGACTGTATAAATGCCATAAATGTAATTTTTTCTTAAGTGACTTTAAAGCGATTGACGCCATTGGGTTTTACGGGTCCGCAACTTGTCTGAGATCAGAAAAGCAACGGGTCGTAATGCAGTCGCTGGAATCGTTTTATCGCATTAGCATATTATTGATCTAATCAAGTAACAGACGTCATATCTTGTGGTTCAATCAAATGTTTGTCTAAAGTTAATTTTCGGTTGGTTTTAAGGTTAATTAGAGGTTGCATATCGAATTATTAACACTTTATTCGATGCTCGACGAAGTATTATAATTACTTAAGGCTTTGTCATATTAATGGAATAAGATAGCCTACACGTACTTAAAATACGTAACGTACAATACGTTACAGTTCAACCATATTAAAAGCACGCGCAGTGACTTCTTTGAGATGATACAGTTTTTCAGGATCCGACTCTAATTTAGGAGCAATCGATGAGAAAACGATATTTATAATTATGAATAAAATACCAAAGTATTTCTTATAAAAAATATCACTTATATAATCTTAAACTAAACTCTTAACTAATTCTTATATATCGTAAATCGTTAGAAAATATTGTGGCTACGGAAATTCCTGTAAATCTAAATAAGTAGAAACTGTTATTAGTCAACTTTATAAAATAAGCGGAAAACTCGGAAAACCCGAGACAATCATCTAATACTGTGGGTTGTCACGAAAGGCCCACAAAGGACGTAAAGTGGCGATAAGCGGCCTTGCCCTTCCTAGCGAGTAGCGACCGTATCGTGTGACCATCTCGCGTTATTGAGGTACTCGCTTACAGGCTATTGTCGACATGTGCTGTAAATAGCTACTGAAATACTTTTTTCGGAAGTATTTCTGTACTAGCTATTTACTAGCTAACATTATACAGATGAAAAAGAAAATAATGTATGTTATTAATCCGTTATCCAGTGTCCATAACACAAGCTTATCTTAGCATGGGACTAGATGGCGCTGTGTATTAGTGTGTCCTGAGTCCTGAAGTATTATTATTATATGAAACCTTTTTGTAAGTAGGTATTGTGTTGTTTAGTACCGATAGTGTAGATATTAACTGTTTAAGTCAGAGTTGAATTTTACACGTAGTATTAATAACATGACGACACGTCCTCCTACAATATGAACATATGCAGTAAAACTAAGATAATATTTAAAATATCATTTGGACATGTAAAGTAAAGATTTGACTACCTGCGTTTAGAAGCATCTAGAAGTAATAATCGGTAAGACTCATTATTTGTTACTTAAAAAGGGCTGATTCAAAATGAAACAAAACAAGCTTGTAATATTATTTTTATTGATGTAAGGTACACATGGCCGATCGCATTGAATACAACATAAAAATATAATACAAATAGAAATCGTTGACATGTATAGAAACATGTTTTATGTACAACATGGGAATTGCAAAGTAATATATTTGCATTAACGCACTTAATTCTAGACATTGTTCAATTTAATTAACACAATACAAAAGTCAGTTATACAAATTAATCATCATATATTTTAATGTCCACATAATTTCGATGTATTATATACAAATATTGTAATTGTAATACACATAATAATGGTCTTTCTAAATAATAATAATAGTACCGGAACGTTAATAGTTAATACACGAGGAAACATTTCCAAGGCTCTACTTAATACTTCATTAAAACATTTTTAATTCAACATTGTATCACATACTAGTGAAACGATTTTTTATTCGATATCAAGCAGGTCTTGAAATAGTAACTTATAATAATATCACATATTTATGACGGAATACGAATATCAAATGGAGGGCAGAGTTTATTTAGAAAAAGTTCATACGAAATCACATTTTCCAAAGGAAATGAGTAAAAATAACATTAAACACATATTAATATGAAATTATCATGAATAATGAACGTATTAAATCAGTCGAATATTACGTAA
Source organism: Eurema mandarina (assembly GCA_018238005.1). Classification (NCBI taxonomy): domain Eukaryota; kingdom Metazoa; phylum Arthropoda; class Insecta; order Lepidoptera; family Pieridae; genus Eurema; species Eurema mandarina. Next base: position 14,076 of record DWAJ01002768.1, read on the forward strand.
ATGTAATAAAAAACTTTGCTTACTTCAATATACTACTCTAGTCATTAAAGCTTCTTTGATTTATGATTCTTATAATGTTATAAGTAGGAATGTATTAATTTACATAACTTATATCCTTACAGTAACTTATATATATTTGGAGATATTTACACGTACAGAATAATAAGGACTTATATATATGAATATTTTTTTTACTTTTTTCAATAAAAAAAGCCTAAAGGCACCTTGTTTTTAAGTATATAAATTTTTAAGTATATCAATTCCTTAAATGATGTGTACTTAATTTTTGATATGGAATACGGTCTTAAATGAACACAAGGTCTCACTGCTAATAAACATCCAATTAGTCAAATACTGGGTACAAAATAAGCGATTCATTTCATAGAATACAACGAACCATAAACATGTCCAAGATTGTAGATAAGTTTTTGCAAGAGGAAAACGCGTCAAATGACGCACTTTAATTTTTTTAATACCATATTATAAATGTATTCTAATACATATAATATGTATAAAGTTGAAGCGTTTGTTTGAATGCGGTTATCTCTGGAACTATGCTTCGGATTTTGAGATTTATTTTTATACATATTACAACTTTAGCTGGCTTTTATAATTAGGTACTAGTAGGCAGACGAAACCGCGAGTCTTGCGTAGTGAATATTAGATTCCATATTAATTAATGATGGTTAAACAGTACGATATATCTTACGCAACTAGAAATAATAGAAAACTATTTTACTGGTGCAAAGATTAAGATTTTACTTAAGTAAATTTGTATGGTGAGGCGGTTTGTTTAAGCGGTGATTTATCTGAGTCAATAATAAGTATTAACACGTTACTCCCGGCCTCGGTGCCGCGTGATCTCAGCTGGTTCGTAGGAAATTTAGCTTGTCGTTAAACGATTATGAAGGACATTGTTTTCTATAGTGGAGTTTAGTGGTTTCGCCTGCGTACTTGTAATCGTACTTGCACCTCTACTTGTATTTGTACTCGCACTCGCACTTGCACTTGCATTTATACTCGCACAGGTACTCGTACTTGCACTTGTACTTGTACTCGCACAGGTACTCGTACTTGCACTTGTACTTGTACTTGTACTCGCACTGGTATTCGTACTTGCACTGGTACTCGTACTCGTATTGGTACTTAAGCGTAATAATAAATACCAATTAGCACAATATGTATCTATTATGTACAAAAAGGGAATTTAAAATCCTGTCCATAGTACCATAAATGAGCGCGTTCAAACATTTCTTTCTTTATCCGTACCATATAGTTTACATAATACTTGAAGTATATATTTTTCCCATAAAAACAATAGCAGTTAAACTTTTCGTGGCTCGTTTTATTAAAACAACGGAAGTAGAGATCTCTTCTGTTTTTATTTAAGATATAATAACGCTTAAACAGGCATTGACAAAAAATTCCACCTAAAGTATCATTACTTAGATTACATTTGCATTTTCCGCTTGCAAAAAACTTAATATATCTACTTATTAACAAGATATATATTTTTAAGTAGAAAACGTTTTATTTCATATTGTCGATTTTTACAATGATACTTTAACGATATAAGATATAATAAGTAATATCGAACTATGATTTAAGTATATAAGTCGTAGTAATATAATAGTTAATTACAAGGGGACAAATTTATATGACAAAAAATTATAAGTACCTATAGAATTTTATGGTGTATTTACACTATCAGATTTATTCTATAGTTACATTTCACCCAAGCGCAGTAATAAATGACAGGGTTTAAGTATACGAAATACTATTAAATTGAATCAATATTTTGTGGCTTTAATATAACTGTTAATTAATGAAATAAATAGATTTAAATTTCAAACATGAAACGAGATATTGAAACTTGTTGAACACTTGTTTTTGAAATCCCGACCAAATTTACATGGTTATTTGTAGGATGTTGAAGTGATTTTTACATATTTTTTTACTTAAAGTTACGCTGAAACAACTTTTAAGTTATGAAAATGTATGTATTATTAAAAAAAGATTAAGTGACTTTTAAGGTATGTATTAGTAGATAGCCTTTTTTTCTCGATTATTTTTAATAACCTTTATCTTAATTGTAAGATAAAGGAGTATATTGTGAGTATATTGATACTCAGTTATATTTTATTAAACATCAAGATGTAATGGGTGTTTTGCCACTAGTTCATGGCTCTGTAAATGTCACAGAACTCTGCTAAGACACAAGAGATTTGCTTCCAAGCTCATAAGAATTACCCAGCTGTAGGAGGTAGGGTCCCTTATTTCTCTGTTAATATAGGGTGTGTGTGTATGTATGTATGTGTGTGTGTGTGTTTCCCAAGTGTAAAGGTAAGTGTAAAGCGAGTGTCCTTTATCCGTGTCAGGTACGTGTGTGTGTGTGTGTGTGTGGTGTGTGTGTGTGAGGGGCGGTGGT
>DWAJ01002769.1:0-16502 GCA_018238005.1 Eurema mandarina
CTGTTAGCTACCACAATCGAGAGTTTGGTATAGGAAATTATTGGGCGTCTCATCAATATAAAGTTATTCACCAAAAATTAGCTTGATAGTAATCAATTGGAAAAATGTACCAGGGATCCCGTACTAAATGGTCTGAGGCAAAAAAAAAATAGTCGACAAAGAACCTTCTCCTTTTTTGAAGTCGGTAACAAAAAGTGAGAGAGTTATACTGAAATATCTATTATATAAAATATATTAAAAACTAAGTCCTATCTCCACCAATCTGTTGTATAATTCCGGTATTAATTTCGATGCGATTACTCCGCCTACACAGGAATTAACGTGGCTTCCACAGAATTTACATGGAAATATTTCCACTAATGATCTGCTCTTATAATTTTCCTGCATTTAGCTTGATTAATGTGTTGTTTTGAAGATTCGTTTCGTCAGAACCAAAATAAAGCGGAATTAACAAAATGTTAAAAACGATTGCTACCGTTGAAGACCATAGTGTCTAAATATAACCTTTATCTTTCTTACTTCTTTAATATCTTCCAATTGCATATATTATGTAGCCACATACCTACTAGATGGGTAGTTTACCGTATAATAAAATAGTCTTCACTGCTCCCCTAAAAGGAGAAACTGTTAACTGACTGACTGACATATCAACGCATAGCCTAAACGGCTAAACGTAGGCAGTTGAAATTTGGAAGTAGGACGTAGGGACGTAGCTTAGGTACCGTAGAGGTGCACTAAGAAAGGAATTCCCGAAATTCCTACGAGAACGGGAATTATCGGTAAAATTATTTTGTATGAAAAATCTAAACCGCTTAAGTTAGACGCTTGAAATTTGACAGGTTCCTTAGTAAACTTAAAGCTTAGTTGCAACGTAGGATATTGCAAAATTCACACGGGAGAGGGAGTTAGCAGGAAAAAGCATTTGTATGAAAAAATCTAAAGTGAGGATAGGTAGGATAGGTACAGCGTGAACGAAGTTTTTTATACATAACTAGATGAACCTAACTGATACTAACAAACTTCAGATTTATATATTGGTAGGTATATACGGTATATAAAATTTAATGGAAGAGCAAATAACTCGAGTATTGACCGTTAATAAAATATGTGTTCTACATTTGACGTAGGATTATAAGTATTATACTGTAGTTTTAGTGTACCTCATAAAATAATATTGAAGAATGCTCGATTAGTATTTTTGTTTAATGATTGTCTTTTACTACAAAAGCACATGTAAATTTCATATATCTTAACACTGAATTTATTGCTCAACTTTGTGTCCTCAATTTTATTTTTAAAATTTCTTATGATAAGATCATATTATCTTTCTTGTCACGATACTTATGTAATCTTTTAGAGTTGATAATTTGTGATTTTGATGATTTGAATTAATAGTGCTGTTTTACAATACTGTCGGTAAATATTTTTTCAATGGAGCTTGAAATCTGTTTGCTTCTTCCTTACTTCCAGAACCAGTTTCAATACAAATTAATCATTAGTGTTTTATTTTGAAGGTAAAGCTAGAAGTAAAAATACTGATTGGGTAGTCTATACATATATGTATCTATGCAAGAAAGTTTATAAATTTGATCGGTCTCACTAACTGAATCGATTTAAATGAAATATGTATCAAAACAATCCCAATAATGTCGCGGGTTACATACATATAATTTAGTTTTTATTTATTTATACTATGAATTTCGAAGTAGTGTTTGAACTATTTATAAAATAATTTAAAATATCTTTTTTAAAATGGACTGACTAGCTTGCTACCGAATACATCCAGACCTGAAATTGTGCCGTTAAGTTTGTTATATCCACTAAGTATTCGAACGAGAGGAGCCTGCAAACCTAAATTAGTCTTCCTTAATGGGATACAAAATATTTTAGTTATTCTTGACCTTGGAAAAGTATGCGGAATGTTAATATTAATTAATTTCGTGATATTTTCACATTTTATATACCCAATTAAAATAGTTTTAGTGATTACGTAGTTGTGTTATGATTGTTTTGTAATACCATGACGATAGAAAAGTGTTACTGTATGAAGCCTAGTAGAATAAAGGTATATTCGAATTTGAATTTGTGTAATAGTTTTTAGGTGGTTTCTGGGAAAAAATTAAAAGGTACAATACCAAACAACGTTTCAGGAGTACCAATACCAGCGCTCGTTTCCGTTCGGCGGCAGTCCCGACATCTTGCGCTCGATTGCGGGCAAGTCCTTCGAAATGAACAACGCACTGCCCGCGCCTGCTCACGATTTGCGCCCCGACATCGTGAAGCGCGCTTACGATCCTATGCTGGAGGCTAATACTATCGGTATGTCTGTGTTTTTATACATCTAGATACGGGGTGTAAAAGAATAAGTTTCAAATTTTATGCACCCCCCATATTGGGTTTCAATTTTGTTTACTATGTTTACTTACGTTTACATTGAAACAGGACATTTTTAGTGCTTGAAACGTATTTTTGGGTGTATAAAGTTATAGTTATAGTCTATATAGTATATGGTTTCTCTTTCTGTCATGCCTGCTGTAGCGATAGATGAGCTTCTACTCTCTCACTCTGACCCTAACTTCCGTGACGTACCTTACATTTTTAGTTAACCTTATACGGTGTATCTTACCTTATAGTCGACTTTTTAGGCACATCAGATTATGACCGCGAAGGTGCTAATATAAGTGAGGAAGAATACGAAGAAATGATGGAGAAACTGCGAGCAGCCGATACCCTCTACATCGAGTACACTCTTGAGGAAATTATCTATCAGCTTGCTAAGGTACATTATTCATAGTATTGTAGTATATATAAATAAATATGATTGAATTTAAGCCAGTTTGTTTCTAAGTTAATTGACCTAGACAGATTTTTAGTGGCCATTATTCGTAATTAAATTTCTTTACTTCAATGTAAATAACTAACAACGTAAAATACGTACCTATTATAAAAGTACTGTTTTTATATGATACGTGTCTACGTGAATTATCCGTTATCTAGTTGCCATATCACAAGTTCGGTATGTGTGTGTCTGTGCTCTTAATTTATACTGTGAAAATCCAAAATAACTAAGGCTCAGGGGTCAGCTTGGCTATGTTGGTTTATTGAACAAACCTCTTAGTTCCTTCTTATCGCATTCGGGCACTCTAGTGATCCCTACCCGCAACTTTGAAACCGATCGCTACTGGTTTTGGTTAGTTGGAGTCTTATATAACCCATGGTCCTTTCACCGACGTCAATGGGTATAAAAAATACAGCAATGTAGGTAAAAAAAAAATATTAAACAACTCATCAACATCCATTCGTAGAGCGCGGAAGAAGGTAAAATTCAAGCGTTTCGTTGTCTCTTACGTTGTAAATATAGGTATGGTTGCAATGATTTTGATATTTAAGTTTATATTTAATAGATATGTTATACAAGTAAAAATCAACCGAAATAAATGTTCGTTCATTATACACTACAAGTCAAAACCATAGAAAAAAGATGATAAAACCAACAAGAAAAATAGATATTGTTAGTTTTGTCAGTTGCGTGTGAATGCAAATAAACATAAAACCGGCCACCAATCAAATAAAGGCAAGACGTCCTAATTAGGATATTTTTGTGTCTTCAAAATGCTATATATTATAACATATCTATTTAATATAATGTCATTGTATGGTTGTCTGTAGATGATGTTCAGCCAGTCGGCGTGGCGCGAGCCGGCGGGCGCGCGCGCCGCGCTGCAGCGCTTCATGACCTTCCTCGAACTAGAAGCTGAACGCGGACGTCTTTCTAGAAACATCGAGAAGAAAGTGCTCGGTGAGCCCCGCACACATTACTTTACCTTCTTGGAGTCCAGTTTTGCATTCATTGAACATTATTTGGCATATTATTCTAAATTTAAAAAAAATAGAAAACAAATTTTATGTGTGGGCTTGTTATTATTAAACCTTTAGGTATTTAAAATTAAATTTAATGTTAAAAAATACACATAAATATTATTAATTTATATGAAATTAATAAAACGGGATTAGCTTAATTATCGATTAAACGAATACAACCACATATTATAGGTACAATATTATAAAGGTTATCCAAAACAACAAGTACCTACACTATATCTACTAACAGTAAAAATATGAGATTAAAATGTATGTCTGTATGTCTCTAGATGTGATGGTAGCAGCACTGACGGACACGCTCGGCGAACACCCGGAACTGTTACAACCAAGAGACACTTTGACCGCCAGTCCCGCTAACAGGTAAGAAAATTTATGGAGGTAGATATTGAATTTTCCATTGGTATGAGGTATGAAAATAAATACAGTAGAAAATAATCTATTAAACTTGTAAATAAGTGAATTTGATATTGTTTCTAGTTATTATTTAATTGAAATTTAATGCATATACGTTTGTTAGTGTCTGGTTGAACAGCTTATTTAAGGAATTATTAATATAATATGTAGCTCTGTAAAAATTAAGAGCTTTTGAAAAGTTTTTTATGATAGGCCTAACTATAAAATAACTATATGTTTAACTAAGAGTAAAACAAAATCAGAAGAGGCTTATTTCGTTAGGTTCAACCTGGCAGTTGTAATTGCCATCTTCAACCAGCTGTAGACTTTACAATACAATCTAGCATGTTTCATATTTCAGGATAATGAAACAATTCCTGGACAGTACATCGGAGTCAAACATGAACCGGGCTATTCTGTCCGCCTACAGGCATGAGCTCCTCAAACGACCGCCATTACAATCATTTACCTTTGAAAATTAAATTGATTACCAAAAAACATCCTATTAAAACATATTTGTTTACCTATTACTTTGCTTTTATTTTACGGTTTGAACGAACTTCGGTATAACTTGCATTTATATTATTTTTAAAATATTGAAACAACGTATGACCCTTTCTTGTTTATGTCATCCTAGTACATACATGTTATTATTACGATTTTAACTATAAATAAAGTCTTTATGCTCAAGATTACCTGATTTTAATTAATTCTTTACTAAAATGTATTGATTAATGTTTCGTAAATTCGAATACATTGACATACATACCCTAGAAAACTATGCTTTTTCATAATTTTTAATATCCGATCTAATAGGGTTGGCGAGCTCTCAACAATTCTACTTGCCAAAATGGCGGGACACTCAAAAAGTTTTAAGAAAAAAAAATATTTATTAGCTATTTTTATAATAACATTTCCGCACTTTTTGACTCATATAATTTCGAAATAAGCATTAAATAAATTCTTCTTTCGAGTACAATAATTATAGTAATAATTATTATTTAAGTACTATAATTATAACGCTTAACCGATCGAACTATGGCCGATTAATCTATAATATGTACTATACTGTTAGTAGGTATATATTATTATATATTATTTTGAATAGAATTTATAAAAAATACTTAATTACTCTATCAAAAATGAAACATTCGAAATTAAAACCTTATATCAGTTCTTAAACAAACGTGATTAGCTCAAAAGCATTCCTGGCGATATAAATTCCAAACAGAAAAACTTTTTTTCGAAACTTTTTGAGTGACCTGGTATATAATATCTGATAGTTATATTATATTTGCTATTAGCATAATTAGATTAATATATACAATTTTTTATCTATGTAGCCAAATAAATAAGTTACCTAGGGCAATTAAAAAAGAACCTTCCTTGGTCGTTTAGAAGTAATGGGAACTATCTTATCCAATATCCTTATAATAAATTCACCGTCAAAATAAGCTAATGGGTATGAATACATTGAAATCTTAAACGTACGATATAATTGTACGTCATTATTGTTTTCAGACATTATCGGATTTTAGGTTTAAAATTACCTACTACAGATTGTACATCGCTTGCAATGTTTAGTGTTATTAAAAAACCTTGTACCTACTTTCGTAGTAATTCAGAACTAGGTATAATAGATGTTATGTTTTAAATATTCAACTTACTATTATAGTATACAAATTATCACATAAAAGCCTTTTCCATTAAACTTATACTTCCATTATTTAAAATAACAAATCTTATATAATATTGTAACTAACATATTATACTGGAGATATATCTTGTATTATAATGAAATAATTTCCACATACAGATAAATATGAACATATCCAATATCAATAATGAAGAACGGAAATATATTTTTAATAAACCTTCAATATATAGATAACTATATCCATATACTTATCCAAACCAGAATAAACTTTTATTTACATATATCTTAGCTATAATGTTTTTAAGATATAGATACTTGTTAAGACTAAAGTGGTATTTGGAACATAACGCTGCATTAATGATCTGCAAAATTTAATATATTTGTAATATTATTCTTTGACATATATTATGAATTTAATAAAAAACTTCAATGTCAATGGTGTTTTATTTGTATTTTTTACCTTATATCTTTTCCATTTCGGTACAAAACTTGTTAAGAATTCAAAGAGAACAAATTAAACAGAGAAGATTGCAAGGAAATATATTTTCGAAGTTACTTAACGTTATACCTAATGAACATATAGGTCAGAACATATCTATCTTTATAATAACGATCATGTTAAATCAAACGCAAAAAAAAATGTTTGCATAACTAATTTATTATTCTTCGTTATTTTGTAAAACACATCATGGACATGATATTGAAGTTGTAAACCTATCTAATACAATATATTATGTAGTATCAAAAAAATCGGATTATCTTCCAAAAACAAACCTTTTACATAGACATATTATAACGATATATTTCGTTTGTTTTGTCTATGATCCTCGATTTAAATTCATAGTCACATTATTTTGTTAGGCGTTGCCTAAATTTCCTCAAATGTTACTTCCTTAATTTCATTTCTGATACGAGAAATATCTACTGCCATGTACTTAAAAAAACATGTTTTCTCTCATCGTTGACCACCCTCGAGCAATTCTACACTTGTCTTAAACTGTATCTTAATGATACGCGAAGACGACTCATACTATCTTTTATTACGTAGTCCTCCGATCATATAACATACATGTTATCTCTTCTGTACTTCTGCCCTTCGTTTCTGGGAGTAGGAGAGAAGCAGTTAATCCGATAATATTCATGCCTCCATACATAATAAATGTGTATGGTAGTCCTATGGAATCTACGAGGGGTCCATACGCAAACAGCTGTGTAGACACAACGATCCAGCTGTAGGAGATTAGCAATGCCATAACTTTTGCGCGAACCTGAAAATTTAATACATCAATGGCACAGTACAAAATTTGAGACGCTATACTCAAGTATGGCTTCATGCCCATATGTAAGGCATCCTTATATTAGGTCAGTACTAAATTCAGTTATTTGAAAGATGATATGTGATCTATGAACTAAATTATAGGGACAGTCGATCACAGCGGATTGGTAGTTTGCCATCTATAGGTACTGTGTTACAAACCGATTACCGGTGGCTATATTTTTATTTGGACTTTTACGCAGAATTTTTCAGGAAAGAATTTCTTTAGATTTAAAGATATATTATCTGTGAGTTTCATAGACATCAATAAACGCGATAAAAACGGAGTCCCGTTTGACGCTATTGAAGCTGTATTTAAAGCACTAGCTGACCCGTGCCCACTTTGTTGGGCATAATTTTAAGAATCCTTTTTTATATAGCCTATGCCAATCAGCAATAATGTGGCTTTCAGTAGATCCCGAGATTACCCCTTACAATTTAACAAACACACAAACTTTACTTCTTTATAATATTAGTATAGATTAGTCATTAGATAAATAGCAAACACTTACCTTAAAACTAAACATTTCAGTGACTATTATGCACGGTAGAGGTCGCACGCCTACTGAGTACATTATAACTATAATTATCATCAACAACAGGGGAATCCACGGCGGTGAGTGATATCCCGCGAAGTGAAGCTTAGTGATTACACCCAAGAATATAAAAGCAAACGCTGTCACGGAAAAACCAAAACCTAGCAAATGCTGTGGAGATTATTTCAGATATAACATTGTTTGTTAATACCTTTAGGCTGTATTTTTGTATTATTTCTCTTATCTTAATAAAAGTAAACAATTATCTAGAATAACATTTTTATGGATTTTATATAAACAAAGGTAAGTGTCCAATTACATTACAAAAAAAAATACTATAGGTACCTACGCATTTTATGCCAACATCCAAATTTGTTTATAGAATCATCCTTACCCTTCTCCCAAATTTTTCAGCAACAAAAAGAAAAGCCAAAGACGACAATATCATCACAAGAGGAAAGCTTAATGTTTGAAACTCGGAATTAATAAGAGTGAACTCTCCTAATTCCGCAGTTTCCAATATGGTAGAAGCAAAAACTAGAACAGTAAAAGCCCCATTCCACGCGTGTATTGTAAATAACAGCAGGACTATAAGAAAACCACGACGCCAAGCTGTATCCTTAACTGAAATACATAAATCTCAATTTTATTTTTGTTTAACATTGAATACATATATAATATATTATATCGAAAACAGAATAACATACCTACAACGACAATTTTTAAAGTTTTCTTTCTCAAGTCGCCTATAATAAAGTCAATGATTATCGAACGAATTACTTACATATAGCACTATAACTCATCTTTGCCGCCTTTTTGTGCTCATCATCTATGCGTTTCAAATAATCAATTTCAGCTTTTACAGACGGATCGTCTTTACTTAGCCCTCTTAGAGATGCCACTATTACATGCGCACGCTAGAAGTTGCAAAATACCGTAAGTTATCATCACAGAACTTCTGAGACTTAGTTTATGACCTATGCTTTAGAAAGGAAACCTCCTTCTTAAGATTTTACTTACATCTATTCTGTTTTCTTTAATGAGAAACTCCGGCGACTCCGGAATCGTAGCACATAGTCCTGCGCATATAATCGGCAATATTAAAAAAATCCATAATATTGTAAAGTAATTGTCACATAACGCCCCTATTAGGAACATTGTAAAGAAACCCATATTTTGCAAAAGTGTCGCCAGTGATCCTAATGATGCTATCATATCACGTTGACTTATTTCACGTAAATACACAGTTATAACTATGAAACTTCCACTCGCTGACACCCCGGCTAAGGCTCGGGCCAAGGCCAAAACAGCAAAATTGGGAAACACAATTCTAAGCAGTATCGATATCTGTAACAATAGGTAAATATAGTAATCGGCACTTATAATTATAACGAAATTTTATGTATTGTACTACAATATTTATTATATGCAGCTTCGAGTCCACAATAGTTAAATAGGCTATCTACATATAATAGGCTATATAATATATTTACGATCGTACTATAGACTTTTCAAGCAAACGCTTTCGTATTACTGTACCTACCAATGTATTTACTTCACACAAATCAATGCTCCTATTTTTTAACTTACTATTTGCGGAAAGGGAGTTATGGAAATCATTATTTTTCGTCCATAACAATCAGCCAGTTGAGAAAATACAGGCACCAGGAATGCAGCAACAAAAGAAAGTATGCTGGCTAAGAAAGATAAGTCAGTATTGTTGACGGGCCTGTCAAGAGGGGATGCTTCTGACTGCAAATCATGGGACATGGGTGAAATCCATCCTGCCTCCATTCCGTAAATTAGGAAGTTTAAGCTTACTGAAAGTATAAGTACTAGTTAGTTAATATAAACCTTTAACTACCTAACTACAGTTCTGAAGATTTATTCGTGTTATAATGTATGTAGTGGAATCTTGCAATGTATTTAAATTTAAAATCATTTCTCAATGTCTCGTTACGTATATATTCGTCATACAGAGCGCGACTTGGAAGCAATTCTGGTGATATTTAAAGCATATGCCACAAGCAAATTTTGTACTCATGGTCCAATTTTGCTTATTAATTTTCTTTATATATCAACTATGAATAACACAAGTCCTAGGTACCAATTGTAGCAAATAGCCATTGCCAGCGAGTAGTTCCACGTGATTCGTCTATTTCTGCCTGTGATAACATTTTTCTAAGTTTCGACTAGTAATTTTGTTAAGGATTTCATGTTTTTTCCTATGTTTTCGAAAAATGTACAAGTACAAATAATATTTGAAAGCAAAATGACAATGACTATTATAGCAGATTAAATAGGCAGTTCTTAGAAATATTCTCTTTCATAGGTAAAACATGATATAGATTATAGATCATATTATTAATCATATCCAGGTAGAGGAAATTTAGAAAGAATCATGAAAATATATTCTGTTATTAGCGCCGAAAATAATCCATACTAGTAATATTATAAATGCGAAAGTAACTCTGTCTGTCTTTCCATCACGCTAAAACTACTGAACCGATTAGAACGAAATTTGGTACAAAGATGGTGTAAAGCCTGGGGAAGGACATAGGCTACGTTTTTTTTTTAAATCAACCCCCAAAAGGTTGCGCGAGGGGTTGAAACTTTTTATAATTTTACGCTTTCACTGCCAAACCGCTGAACCGATTGTAATGAAATTTGGTACACAGATGGTCTAGAGCCTGAGATAAAACATAGAGGGTGTAGGGTCAAAGTTTATATGAAAGTCCACGCGGACGGAGTCGCGGGCAACAGCTAGTGAAGAAATAAATTCCCATTATAACATTGTTTCTTTACCTTATCTTTTAATCACATAAACTTTATCTTGAAAGTTATTAAATTCAACGAAAATATATATATGAAAATGCAGGCATAATAATGTTTTCAAGAATAAAACAATAAAGTATTGAAAATGTATCCAAATTTAATTAAGAGACAACTTAATATAAACTTGACAATGGTGGAAACGCATTTTGTTTGCTTACAACTACCTTTTTATGCTGATATGAGATATATCCTTTAATTTTGCCATCATATATCAAATTCGCAACAATACACTGTGTTTCATCTGAATCTACATCATCTTGTCCCATTATTTGCAAAGCTGCTTGAAAACTGACTATATCAATTTGATGACTGTTTTCTGCTAAATAAACTTTTCGGAACAAATTTCTATAGGCCGTTATTTTTAATTTCTCCACAATCAAGTAAATACCCGCTTTAATAAAGAACATCTCATGGTCCTCCATGACTTGATCGATTCCTCGTAAATCTCCATTCTTTACAGCAGATACAAGATCCCAAAACTGCATCAGATCATACTTTTGCAATAAATGTTTCGCTGGCATAAATCCTAGGAGCATCTTTACTGGTATTAGGTAAGTCAGGATAAGTCTTTTATTTTTTATACTTTTATAATGACATCTTTGGAATGCAAAGGACAAGTATTCATCAGCAGATTTGTAATCGGAATCAAACATGGCCTTTCGTCCAACAAAATATCTATAAGTAATTTGCTGGGCCAGTGGGAATAGTTCCTTAAACGGTGAGGAATCTATAGCTCTTATGAGGGGCTTACACAAATGAAGTTTGTTTATTCTAAAATAAACCTTCAATAATTGGTTAACAAGGTTCAACATTCCCAGTCTTTTTGTATCCTCATCTGAAGTTCTGTTGTCTGCTGCACATACTCTAAAACAGGCCAGTAAACTTTCCGCAGCTTTTTCTAAAATCTTCCCATTACTTTGAGCTGAAATAAATATATAATATTTATATATATTCTATATTGTATATAAGCAATGGACTTGATATTGTCATGAAGAAATTAACATCACTAAATAGAAATAACAATAAATATTTGCTATACTTCTATATTAATATACTTACAATCACAGATTTCTGCTTTTTGTGCAACAAGTCTTAAATCTAGACAAACTGTATACATAAGTGGCAAAGTCCAGTTCTCTTCTTTTTGAACTTGCAGGAGCTTTACCACAGCTGCGACACACTGACTTTGATGACTGTATGCTTCCATGTAATCTTGCACCAACAACGCCTGTAATAGATAAAAATACAAATGTATCTGTCATTTATATTAAAAGAAGGCAGTTTGGAGGATGATCTTAAGATCTTCAAAATTTCACAAATACTTGATTTTTTATAACATAGGGAGCAAAGAAACACAAAAGCCACCTAAACAAGCAGAAAGTAGCCATCGCAGTCCACGAACACTCACACGGCTCTGGAGTGGGTTGCCGGCCTTTTAGAAAGATGTATGCTCCCTTCTGGAAGCACTCCATGTCTTATAGATATATCATAATTTTATAGACAATTTTAATGATGTTTCAATTTTAGTTATTATTTTATAGGACTTTCTATCCTGAGAATAGGTATAAGGTAAGTCAGGATAAGTCTTTTTACTGATAGAATGCTATATTATATATATAATTATTGTAGCCCACTCCATTTTCTTGTAGTGAAAGCATGTTTAATAAATATTTTATGAAAAAGCATAATGTTCTCTACTTTCACATAGTACATAAAAAATAATAATATTATTACCTGAACACATAATAAGTGGCAAATTATAATTTCATCAAGCGGTGCCACACAGTTTCCATCAACTAGCATAGCTACATCACTTGATCGAAGATTTCTATTGTTAATGTGATCACCTCTCAAAGATAGAAGTCTAGCAAGGTTATTTCCGTTCGCAGTTCGGAACATACGCTCTACGTATTGTATATATTGGTTTAAAGAACCTGATGCCATCTTTATAAGATTTGTATAATTTTAAATTGTATACAATATATTACAGTAAAAACTCAAGCTTGAAATAATTAACCATACTTTAGAAAACTCAAACACCGATTGATGCCGACTGGTATTTTTATTTTAATTTCCTCGCATGGTGCATTAACAAGTGGTTTTCAGTCAAACAACAAATCAATGAATTTTTTAAAAACAGCGAACCCGTAAGCTTTTAACATTTGAGTTTGACTGTTATTGACAATTTGACACTGACATTAGACAAACACACGTTAATAATAATTATAATGTAGATGGCACTTATATTAACGACTAGCAGCCCGCCCCGGCTTCGCACGGGTGTCATAAAGATATTACTGCGGGTAAATAATAAGAACTCTTTTATATTAAGCGACATCAGATTCCACACGCACGAAAATGCTATTTAGACAGATATGATTGAATTTGGACTTTGTGCAACGGTAATGATATCTATAATTGACTCAAACGTTTGTATGAAGAAAAGAAAGGGCTATTTTTATGGTTTTCCCGGCAATTATTGGATTATTTCTAACCTTTTAAACCTTCCCTAGACCCCCAAGACTATTTCAAGACCAAGATAACATAAATCCATTCAGGCGTTCTCGAGTTTTAGCGAGACTAACGAACAGCAATTCATTTTTATTTATATAACGATGATATTACATTCCTAGTTTTTCAAGTGTATCATTATTCCGCATTATGCGAAATAATGCTTAACATAAAATATTTTAACTACACCTTTCTTCATTCATAAAGTGAGATATAAATTTTAATGTAACATATACTGTATATTTTGGCTGTGCGAAATATGTTACCTATGATTGTAATTTGTGACTTGTGTCTATCACACTTGACATTTGACAGTCGAAGCGAGTTTGTACTTTGTAATTGTATATTTTGTAGGTTATGTGTACAAAGTACAAACTTGAAACTACGAGTGGTTATTAAATATTAAGATAACTGATATCATTAAAGAAACATTTTATAACTATGGAAGAAAACGTTGCGTTAGATTCTAGTAAGCAGAAGTTGTTTGTAAAATCTGTGAAAGGAATAAAAAAGTTAATCAGCGTAAGGATTAATTTATATAATTAATATTAGGTTACTATGACATTACTTTTGAGTTTGATGTTTTCAACTTCACTTTTGCTACTTTACAGAAAGAAAACAAGAAAAAAGGGAAAACATCCGAGATTACTAAGCCCATAAAAAATGGAAAGGTTAAGAAAAGACAAAGACGTAATACAAGAGGTCTTGTTTATTTGGGGCATATTCCACATGGTTTTTATGAGGTTAGATTTTTTTTAAATTATAAGTGTCTAATCTAAAATAAATAAAATTAGTATAAGTAGAAATAAGAATGGGCCAGTACCAAAGCACGAAAGGTGCCTTTTATCTTAAAAATGATATCATTTGTTGATTCGATAATCGATTTTGAGGAGCACTGGAGCTCATTTTTCGTATTCAACTTTATGTTATTTTTAGATTCAGAACATTAACCTCAGTTGTGAGTAATTAAATAATAAAATGATTACCTAATAACAGTGTTCGGAACCTGAAGTGGGCTGACTATCGTTCCAGAAGGCGTAAAAATTATCGTTTATGGATCAAATTATCGCTTTACTTTGCTTTTAGCTTTGGTGTCAGCGGGGGGTAGCGCATAGAACATGATGAAATTATCGTAAAGTTGCTTATGTATTTAGTATACTGGATTTTTTTTGTACGATGTACAATTGCGTATTTTTTAGTACATCGTACGTAGGCACGAAATTATGGTAAATGTACCATCATAATGGTACGGTTCCGAACGCTGCCTAATAGTCTCATTCTGTCCATTCACATTTTCCTATGTGTTACAAGAAATTGGTCAATTATAGGACAAAACAGTGCCCCACAATTACACTCTTAGTTACTCATAGTTAATCATTTTTAATTCCATGGCAGAATTACGACAAAACCTAAATATAAATTTATTTAGGTTATAATACTATTAATTATATAAATTATAAGCAAATTCATAGTATATTTTGTTTTGCCAGCATGAAATGTCCCAGTACTTCAGTCAATTTGGTTTGGTGACAAATGTAAGAGTGATCAGATCCAAAAGGACTGGTAATTCTAAAGGATATGCATTTGTGGAGTTTAAAGACCGTGGTGTAGCCCAAGTTGTGGCTGAAACTATGAACAATTATTTGATGGGCAAAAGATTAATCAAAGGTAATTTTCGTAACTTTAATACTTAATTTTTCAGTGTAACTTTGCAAAAGAGGAAGGGAATGATAATTGGTTATGGAAAAATAATTCCTTTGGAATTATTTTTAACATAGTTGGTGTATACCATAAAGGTGTTATTAAGGACAAGGAAATACTTTATAGATAGAGGCAATTTGCTGTCAAACAAAGTACAATACACACTCAGCATATAATATTGTGAAGTGAAATTATATTTAACACTTAGGTATTTACCAACTTCTATATTAGTAATACTGCAGTTTATGATTGCTATTTTCAATCAATTTTGTACAAATAAGTCAATCACAAATATAATGACACAGACCTTTGATACAATTTTAATATATGTGTATATTTAGTAACGGGAAAATATGTGTATTGCTGATATAAGTACCTAATATTGTTATTTTTTAGCTCAATATATACCTCCAGAAAAACAAAAGATGCATGCCAAGCGAAAAAATTGGACATTCACTAATAATCCTACTGTGCAAAATAGACAAAAACAGAAAAAGGTGTGGTTAATTTACCTTATGTTTGTCATTTTAATACAATTGATATTTTTTTATGAAACGGAATTCAGTATGTAATTCAAATATTTGATTTTTTTAGGCTCATAATGCAACAAAAACTGAAGAACAGGACCTTAAAACGGCGAAAACAATGATAGCAACGTAAGGTTTTAAAGCAATGTTAGCCTACATCTCCAAGTAGTTAATATAGTGTTTATAATAATTTAAATTTATTTACAGGTTAAATAAAACAAAGAAAAAGTTAAAGGAATTAGGTATTGACTATGATTTCTTTCAACCAGTTGATGTACCCAAAGGTTTAGTTATCACACAAGGCAAAGAAAATAATGCTACAAATTTAGATGCAAAACAAGAAAAGATATCTAAAGTATTGACAAGAAAAGTTATTAGTGAAAAAAATTCTAAAAAAACAATAAATGTGCCAGAAGGAAAACCTGAAGCTAAAAAGGTGAAAAGGGAGAAGAAAATTGTTGAAAAAGAAGAAAATAGAGCAAAACCTACAAAGAAGGAAGTTCAAGAAAGTAAGATTGAATTAAAAGAAAAGAATAAACAAATCAATGATGACACACAAAAGCAAAAGAGACAACATTTAAAGAACTCTAATGTTAAGTTACTGGAAGATTTTATAAGTGTTGAAGAGTCAGATGATGAAGATGACAGTGATGGATCCCTAGAGTTTGATTCAGACGAGTTTGAGAAAGCAATGGGTGAAGGTGATTCTGCATCCAGTAATGAAAGTGAAGATGATGAATCTTTGTATGGTGACATTACTTCTGATGATGAAGAGTGAGTATATTTGCATAATAATCACGCATTTTTTTGCGTTTTGATATGTACATGCTGTAATCCCTTAAATAAATATTGTTGTTTTCAGAGAAGAAAAAGTAATAGAGATAAAACCTAAGCCAAAAGTAACCATTCAGAAGAAAGCAAGTAAGTTAAAATATTTATTATGTATATTCTTAATCTCTTATTTTATCAAGAAGGTTGAAGTTTTACCTAAACTATTACTACTTTTTTTTTAGAAAACGTCGTGCCGCCGAGAAAGGTGAAATTTGAAAAACAGGGTAACAAGAAAACTCTAAATAAAGTGATAAAGAAGAAAAATAAATAATTGATAAACACTATTAATTTTTTTACTCTTATTAAGCTTGTTT
>DWAJ01002770.1:0-16501 GCA_018238005.1 Eurema mandarina
AATATTATCTTTAAAACTTTATTGCATTGCTATTTTTAGATACAGATTTTTTATTTTATTTTATTTGAAAAGGTTTTTAGATAGTGAATATTACCCTTCAGGATCGGACACATGTTTTGTAACACACTGTATAGATATTATAAAAACATAAAGTCTTAGAAGTTAACTAATTTTGTTATTTACGTTAAAGTGCCAGTGGAATTGCCCGACAGAAACGAGCGCCGTGCGACGAATTTTAACATTTCTCTTACATTTTGTTTGAATTTTAACTAAGTATTTGTTTACGCCATCAATATAAATTCTGCATTCCACGGCTTTTTATACTGATATAATGTACTTCTGAGAATCTGGTGTTACCCGTGTCTGCAGTTTAACCTGCGTAAAATTTTATTCGTCCATTTGTAATATTTTTTGGATTAATTTTTAACCATGTAGAAGGTCCCCACGACTTCAAAGGCGTAGTTAACATTCCCGTGTCAGCCAGGTATGCGGATATTATACATTTAAAACATCATCGCAAACCACATGTTTTAAAGATCTGACCATTTTATCCTACGTTCACGTTTTACAAAGCCTTTCTATAAATCAAAATTTGTATCCAAAGATAACTCTCCCAATGTCACAATAAATGATAAAGTAAACTTTACAGAAAACAATAATTGCTTTTATTGTTCGGATTCACGTGCAAAAAGACAAGAGATACTAAACAAAGAAATGGGAAATTGCAACGGTAACCACCGCGCCGCAATTATAACTGGAGACGAGTGCTATTAGCACGTAACATTATCACATAATGCCCCTCAATAGTTACGAGAATCAAGATACAGTTTAAATGACTTTTGTTCTTTAGCTTTCATGCTTGTATAGGTTGTGTTACATTTAACTAACTACTAGAAGACAAAAAAATGTGTTTCTATAAATACATCAAATTTTTAAAACGTGAATGCTAAACATTCTCTCGTCATGACGATCCTCAGTTCCACCGCAGATACCGGGATTTAAAAAACGTAAACAAAAATTTTCCATCGAGGATAACTTAGAATGTCAATCACATTTTGTTTTCCTTTCTTTGTCAGATGGCGGGAAATGTTTTGTACGCGTGGGGGCAGCTCGGGTGTAGGGTCAATAGTGGGAGCACTAATCTCTGTCAAGATCGTTCGGATTAATAGCTCGTATTGCCGTCTTTGTTGTTTGTTTCCAACTTCTCAGTTTGCTCACTTCTTAGAAGATTCTTGTTGCATTACACTCCCGTGTCTTAATGATATTTGTTTACACTCGTACGCAATAGCTAACTTTTCTACCTCAATAATGTTTCCAGTGTAAAATAAAATTAGTGGGTTTTGCAGCTTTAATTTTACATCGAATTTCGCGTGAATAGGGTAGCATTGAATGATTTTTATCAACGTACAGCATGAAAAGGGAAAGTTCAAATAAGCCGCGGAAAGTCTGGCGTTCGCTAGTCACAATACGTGTCCATCAATACTCACTAATAAAATTGTATGCCGATGTGAGCTTGAAAAATCCCGTCAAATCAAATCCGCCTATTAGGAAGGGCGATGCTACTAATTAAAATAAAATTGTTAAAACAGAAAGCGGTGCGCGCGTACCCTGGACTAACTTTTAACGAGGATATATTTGGTTTCGACCAACCCTTTGGTGATTTTACTATTGAGTCTCGCTGCAAATAACTCGGTAATTGCCTTCAAACAACTTTAGCTTTGAGCGAGAAAATGTACGTAACATTCGTGTTTTGGATTACCTGAGGTAATGCACAAAGATAAACACAACAGCCCTAATTGAATTTGTTTATGAAGTAATAGGTTCTCGAAATTACCAAAAATGAGTGTTATAACGAGTTATTTTCGGATAGGAGTCGGAAAATAGTGATAGGCTGGGCTCAGCCACTTACCCATTACATGGCTCATAATTTGTGCAATTTCTGCTCGGTCGGGGAAATGGGCATGAATTTATGTATATGTGTATTATTATAATACGTTTCTCTTTTTGTTGCAGATGAATAGGATCTAATAAGGAGCCGGCTTCAATATGATGGAATGTTTATGTCCCGCGCCACGTACTCTGGCTTGTCGCGTGGTGCTCCTCGACGAAAGGGAGTTATTTCACGAAATACAGGTATGGATACGCGATAAATAGATCTTGGCTTCAACATTTTTTGCTTTAATGTATCTACTGAATAATGATGTGAGGCTTACGTCAAATAACA
This sequence comes from Eurema mandarina, assembly GCA_018238005.1. Taxonomy (NCBI): domain Eukaryota; kingdom Metazoa; phylum Arthropoda; class Insecta; order Lepidoptera; family Pieridae; genus Eurema; species Eurema mandarina. Next base: position 2,225 of record DWAJ01002770.1, read on the forward strand.
AAGTTATAATATTATAAATCTAAAGTAAGTTTTTATCATTAAAACATATATTTGCTGTGTTAATAAAATTAGATTTTAATTCGAAAGTTCAAAACAAATTTTATACCTATAAATATTGCTTAAATAAAAATATCGCCCTATTTCGTCGGGCACCTCGAGTATTTTCCATCAAAAATTGAATACATTATTTCAAGCTCACGGACGTCCCTAAAGACGGCAGCGCTATTTCAATTTCGCCGTATCATGAAACAACGCATGGATTTTTTCTCCATTCCTATTCCTTTACTTTTGAAGTGCAGCTATTCCGAGACGAATTATTTGAAGTATACCCAGGGGCTCAAGAAAGGTCTTTTATATGCGAAGCTCGGGTCCAAGGTGCGAGCGATGAATTCAGTGAATCGTACGTCGTCTCTATGAATATTAAATTGTATTTGGCTCGCATTGTCGCACGGTGAATGTGAGAGTGGATCGCGGCTCCGCGCCCTCCGCGCCCTCCGCGTGTCTCCACTCCGCACGTGGCTCACTTACATGTTTCCTAAAACACACTCACTACCGTTGCATAAACATGCGACATTCAAATCAGACGATCACGCCCTAGTCGAGTTACATGTGAGAGCTTTTAATTAAAGCCGTCGCTTTACGCACATTATAATCAGACCCTTAAAGTTCTAAATACAAATTAATATATTCATAGGGCAAAATGTGAAACCTTACCGACAAAATAGACATCAATATGTACTTTCTCATAAGTCAATAACCCCGTATCCCTTATAACTAATGCGTGAGAAAATAAATCTCTTTGTTCCTAATGTCCCTTGTTCACAAACAACTTACACTTCGTCAAACAAATTCTTAAGATATATTACGCTAAAATCGTTCAATTTGGACAAAGTGGCGACGACGAGAGTTCGACGTTTTCCGTTAAATTGTATGGTTATTTTAGATAAATCGCCGTCCTTCCCCTACAGTTTTCCTATCTACAAAGGAACATTTATCTTGAACAGAACCAACGACAACTTTTCCATTTCCGCATTAGTAATTTGTACAGCTTTATTTATTTTACTATTACAAGTTTCTACAATGAATCTGCTTGTAAAACTTGAATGTACATTAAATATACATAAAACTTCTACGACAATACAATTTTTATCAGTGAATTAAAATAATATTAAACTAAGGAAGGTAGTATTTCATTTTGTAATAAATATATTTTCGATTTATAAACAAATATCAAAAAGGTCTTTGACATAAAACGTCTTGTTTTATATTAAATCGGATGTTTAAAAGTAAGACGTCTAACGGTAAAGCAGGGCACGAAAGGACCATTGAAAGTGTATTGTCTCGGGAATAAATTGAGACACGTATTTCACGGTCTGCTGCGTCAAATGCACCTAATACCTCCAGCTATATATTAATGACTTTCCCTAATACAATAGTCTCCTTAATAATTACGCACTCAGAATAATTTTGTAACACAATAGCCTTTATAATTTTTCTGGAAGGGCTTGAAGGAAAATTACTTAATTTTACTTGCTTTTTCCGGGAACCGAATTAACAAGGAAATAATTAAGCTTAATATGTTTGGATTTATTTTGTTTACATTTACATTTAAATTCTAACGAAGATTAAACTATATTGAAATTGTGAATTATAGAAAAGAAAACTGGTTATTATTAATGGCATGGTTTCGTAAAAACTGCTTTCTAAAATATAATTGGATATTCGTTGATGATTACAAGACACAACTCCAATAGAAAACAATAAGTTATTGCTAAATAAATTTTCAATTGCTTACATGTTATTATAATTAAAAAAATAATAATATCAGCGCACTATTTTATATAGCACTAATTAAAGAAATCATGTCCATCTGTTTGGATAGCCACTTATAGAACACAACCAGCAAATCAAATCAAATCAACGCGTTTCAGTTGTGCATAGCTTTAGCAATGTTTTATTATAAACGCCGCTGGGGTTTAAAATTAAATGTTGCCGTCGACAAACAGACAGTAGTTTTGTGTAGATAGAGCTGATAGCCCGCGGCGCGGATCGCGTGCACAATATTCCACTGAATCCACCATGTCAGCCAACAAATTTTCAAATCGTTACTTGTTTTTTTAACTGAACATACTCCGCTCGGAGCAAACGCGCTCTGTTATTAAATCATTTATTATTCAACTCTACGAACTGTTTCGCAATTATCCCACAAACTGACGCAGTATAACCGAATGTTGATACATACCGTTTGTATAACATGGAGCCTAACCACTTTTTCGTTATGTGATTTAATTTGTTACGTCAAATATTTATTTTTGTGGGCACTGCGTATATAAAATAACACATAACCTCAAATTTGCAAATGAATTCGCAGACAGCTGTTGGCCTTCGTTGAATAGATTATTCGTGTTTAATATGGTGGTCTAAATTATTAAAACATCCTGAACCTGATTTTGAACATATATACATTATAATTAAATGTGATTTGCTTCTATTTCGTATAGGAGCAATAACTTGATAAACAACCCTTATTAGTATGTATATGAATATAGTTATACTACAAGATCGAATTAAGTATAATTAAATTGCGTAGAAAAATGTAAGTTCTACAGCCGTTCCAACCGTTCAATTTGTTATACAGTTAATCTCGGATATATTAAATATAATTTACCTGACGAGTGACGGAAAAGTCGTGCTAATTTCCTTTCGAAACTGATAATTTAAATAATAGCTTGGGTGATCGCGCATTGATCCGCCAAGCGCGTGAGAGTGGTTCGTACCCCGTCATTATATTGCCAAGCATCACTACTAGTCTTACAGGTCCTTGGAATCGCGTGCGAATTAGCTTAATTGTGGAAAGCCCGGTATCGAGAAATGATAATTGGAGATAGCAGCCCGGTATCGTGGGAGATCGATACTTTTTTGTTTGTTTTCTTAAGCGTTAAGACAGTATAATATCTATAAGGAATCTTATTTTCTGAAGCTGAACACAGATACATTTTGTACATGTAATGATATTGTGTCGACAATAATTATTATATTTGCATTTAAATTATATGCGAAATTTTTGACTTAATACCTATCCTTGTAATTTTATGAACTTAAATCTTTTTTGTCTCAGGACAACAGTGCGGGTCAACAACTACTGGATGTCGTGTTTAGACACTTGGATCTGTTGGAAACGGCTTATTTTGGTTTACGTTATGTTGATCAAGATAATCAAACGGTGAGTAGCAAAATTATATTTTTTATAATTTCACATAAAATATACCTACTTAAATGTTAATATAATTTAATAAAACAAAGGAGTTGTAAATGTCGTTAAAAAATACAGACATAATTTTATTCATACAGTTAAAACCTGTGAAGTAGTTACCAAATCTTTTGATTTACTAACGATATTCATTTTATTAGAAATGTGACTTTACTAAACATGTGTTAATTTATCTCTATTTTACTTATTAAAATGCTAGTCTATTGTTAAAATCGCATACAAATATGCATATGAGTCAAATTTTTTTCTACTCTACTTGAAAGTAAAAATTCTGAAGAATATATCAATGAATCGGTCCTAATATGTATTATGTATTTTTATCTAGTACTGGCTGGATTCTGGCAAAAGGCTCCGGCGTCAACTTCACGGCTCGGATACGCACACATTCTACTTTGGGGTCAAGTTTTACGCGACGGACCCGTGCAAACTATTGGAAGAAATAACGAGGTAATTGTCAACCTAGTCGGTCCTAACCTACACGGTCTATTCTTCACCAGCTATAAAATTTAAAACGTTGTTCGTAAGGGCAAGTTACTCATAAACTATCAAGGGTGAAGCCTTCACATTTTTTAATTACTACGATAAGATCTTTTAACAAATATAGCGACAAACAGACGTATTTCGCATTATTCTATGGCCACAAACTTAAAGTTGTTTTTAAAAGATTAATTTAAATTTACTTATACGATACTTTTTTTAAATAAAATAAATTTTATGGCGTATAATATAAAACTTCATAAGGGTATTTAAATAATAGCATGGGAAATTTATTACTAAATTCTTGGTTTAATGTTTGTTTCATAGCTGGACCATAAACCACCTTAATGCTGGCTTTTATTAGGCTTCTCATACACGCTGGTAGTATGTTTATTCTTCTATAAAGATACATGTACCACTTATTCTATGTACCGTTGAAGAGACCTAAGTTGATTTTTGTGATTTTTACGTAATTTGTATAGCTTTTTATGACTTCTCATCCAAAAAGAGAATCTTTTTATAGATTAATATTACACTCCAATCATTGGGTACAAAAATACTAAAAATACAATAAGATTACTAGTGGGACCGAAATTGCGAATTGTCTTACAATGACAATAATTAATTAACAATACAGTATAAGTCATTTAATTAAATTAATTAAAAAAAACATTCATTTAATTGAGCAGCAATATATTTGCCTTATTTTAAGAAAATACATTAAGTTATCCCATTTAATTGTATCATAGACAGCCAACACATTATGGCAAAATAAATGTAGACACGTTAGGGCATAACCGAATTATATCTATTTCAGTACATATAATATTGACGTAGGAGGATGGTAAGTGATACTAAAACACATCTGCGCTGGCCCTCGTACGTGTAACTGTCCACTCAGCACTATATACTACCCTTGAAACTGTTTCAGTTATGGCACTGAGCATTCTCTCTGCCCGACAGTATCGAAAGCCTTCTATTCAATAAAAGCACAAATCCACCCATTTCAGCGAACACTTACTACGCACATATTCTCAAAATTCGAGCAGAAAGTTTCGTCCACGTACGTGAACAAACTTAATTTAAAACAATACGTTTATTTCGATTTATATTCAAATTATATAACAAAGTTTACCTAATGAGTGTTTTACTTAGTCTACTAAGACTGACAGAGCCCTTTAAGTCTCTTAGAAGGGGAGTCGTCTTGCAAACTTGGTACAATCCTATTCGCTTTAACAAAGAATGAGCAAATGAAAAGGGAGAACCCTCCTTCAGCTTGGATGTCAATTTTTAACTAACGGCCCCTTATTAAAGTTTTGATTCCGTTGATGGTGAGTAAAAGGAAATATATATTTATTGTCAAGCTTTGACAATCATGGAGACGAAACAACAAAGGCGGTTGTTTATTTGTTGAGTTTATTTCTTCCCTTTCCTATAAACTTTTGTTTGATAAATGATTCTCAATATTGATATTATTTGTAACGTACTCATTGATACAAAAGTGCTGAAGGGGATTTTAATTCATATGTTTATTAAAGTAAATACGTAATGTAATATTGCATGATAAAAAAGGTTTCATCATTTTCTCCTAACGAAGCATCTATTTTCTGAGAAAAACGAAAGTATAAAAGTAAACAGGGGAAAATGATTTAATTTTCCTTTATACCATATGTAATGATGAATAAAACCAAGCTATAAGCCCAAGTGGGGACAAGGAACAAAGAATTTCTAAGAACCCTAGCAGTAAGCCCAGTGAGTCGGTCGTAAACACGCGTAGCGATGATAAAATGAATAGTTGAATAGACCAAGGAGCCCAGCATTAGAGCACTCGGGATTTTGCTACGTTTCAATAAAATAGTCCTACAAACTTTCATTTAATAAACAATTTTAATTGGATAGGCACGGTCCTTCTACGAATGCAAATTATGTAATCTACGTCTCCAAATTTACATACCTGCTTCGCTTTTTTTACGTCTTGTTTCAAAGTAAAGAGAGAACCTTGTAATAGGAGGTTTAATGGTGAAAATTAGAGTTCAAGCGGAATTTTTAAAATCGTCTCGTTTCTTGTTTAGCCAGCGACGAAGAAAGATAGACTTGGATGTTTTATTAAAATTTCGTTAATACTCTGTTGACACGGTGCTCTGAGACAGACGCGATTACTTGCACTGCACGGTGTACGCGATTCGTCCTAAGCTGTCCCTGTGTACACAGCCGCAGTTTAATAATCGTAATATCTTTGAAAACTCCTGCTTGATGGTCTTTTAATATTTAATTTCCTTTTAAGGACTGGTTTCAACGACGCTTTCATTAAGACCACTTAAGCTGAAGAAATATTACAAAATGAAATGGTTTCACGATTCATGAATTATTCTGTCAGTCTTACAGGTTTTACATTATTTTTATGACTTATTAAGATTTGGTCATGATTTTATTTTTACGATGAAGTAAACAGGTAAGTTAAGGAAAAATAAAAAAGGCTGAAAAGTTATATTTATGAATGAAATACAACTAAGTATAACGATAACACAAGGTCAAACATTTAAACCATTTTCTATTATTTACCCCTGTAAAACACAACATGTATTAATAAAAAAACGAACGTCAAAACGAGCACATAAATTCTTAGAAATCATTTTCACAGGTACCAGCTATTTCTCCAACTGAAACAAGATGTGTTGCGCGGCCGGTTGCCTGTCAATTTCGACCTGGCCGCCGAACTAGCCGCCTACGTTCTACAGTGTAAGTAATTTCTCGCGATTTTTCCATCACATTTTTATTAAACACATTTCTGAGAACAATATTGAAAAATTCACCTTAAGAACGATATTTCTTTTCTCGTTACTAGCTATTTATAAATCACCTTCTTTCTTTATTGTCACGTTTAACGGTTTCAAAAATACCCGCTTATTGATATTGTTTTATAATCTTCGCATATACTTAAATGTCAATAAATACAAAAGAGTTTGGACATAAAACTTTCCTATGAGCCCTTTACAATGTTACATAGTTCTTTTAAGTATTTAGTTATTTTAAATCACGACATTTAAGAAGATCACGTACCGCCATAAAACAAAATATTTAAATCTATTTAGAGACGTGCTATTTATTGTCCTTATTTGGCTCTCACGCCATCGATGCGATAACCATCTCAAGGTACTGATATTTTACGGTAGCTGTATCTTGAGGAGCATGCTAAGCAGCCGTTGCGGTTTCGTCTCTAGGTAGAATTGTACCAACATGCTCCATTGGCATTAAGCCAATAAACACAATGTTAATACACAATGCCCAATGAATGTTTACATAGAAACATAAGATCTTGCTTATTGAGCCAAATTATATAAAATTATTCATTCACTACATTGTTTTGGCGACAATGGTCTAATAGAATTATTGTTTGTCTTATTTAGATCCTCCCTGATTCTTCTAATAATGTGTCTATTATCTTTGATATTTTACGTTATCTTAAATAGTCGTCCAAAATAAATTTGTTTTCTTTCTTCTTGTAATCGTATAACACAGTTAATAGGACTGTAAAAACCAGTCAGAACAGAATATGAATCAAGAAAATCCATATTCAATGATTTTCTGTGGTCGTTGACGAACTTTCCGATGCGCGCTGTTGTATTTTTAAGTCATTGCGAATGAATGTTTGTACAGCATTTTTGGTTTGTGCGGCTTTCCAGTATCGTACCGATCCTCCCACTTAATGGCCTTTTCGTAGTTAAACTTCCCGGGCTAAAATTCAAACAACTCCTATATGGCCTTTGGCGCGGGCAAAACAAAAGTAAAAAGGAAAAGTACTTCGCAAAAAGAAAAAGTTATTCGTATGTAGTTCATGAAGTAATACTGTATTTAAAAGTTTGACACGGTTCAGTCACGAAACGCAGTTTAAAAACGATTTTTAATTATTAGATACCTACGCGGCCTCGCTTAGCGGTGATTAATATTTAAAACGTTTTGACAGCGATTTCGTTTTGACAAAGATAAAATTAGAATATTTAAAACAGTTTCTTATACTTGACGTAATGACATTTTCAAGTACATTTTAATAAATATTTTCTTAAGGTATTCAATTTTTGAAATAATGAATACATATAAGAATATATACATTTTATTTCATACATATTAATATTCTTCTTTTTCTATCTATGAAGCTTCCTGAACTCCTTAATGTATTCCTGTTTTTGTAAATTGTTATCATACTGTTCTCATAAGGACGTGCTTTTTTCTGTTGGCGCATTTGGTTTGATTAAGGGGATGTTACATTCTTCAATTTCTTCATCTAATCCCTTAAGACGTTCCTCTAATGACAGAGAAATCTTTATGTGTGCAAGATCTACTTAACGTTATAACATGAAAAATAAGAAAAAAATATTTAATATCTTTTTAAGCAGTAACGATTAAATTATATGTGAGACACAATTAACAATGGCTGTGTGAGTGATATTTTCTCTAGCTGAACGCTGCGATAAGGCACTTGGTTTTATTTACTTTTTGCGTCTTAGATCTTTCCTTTAAAGCTTTAGAAAATTGATGTTATATAAAATGAATTATGAAATAGAAAAACTTTCGAGTAAAGACTAGTCACTAGACATTTCCTTCATAATTAAACGTCTCTTGTTTGATGAAAGAAATGGAAATTTGAATTCTATTTTACGTTCTTTAATTCCATTTTTAATTAAAATTTTATTTTATATTTAAACAAATTATATATATTCTCGTACGTGTGTGAATAAGTCTTTATTTTTCAAATTTTAAAGGTAAGAAGTACGTTTTGCGCGAAGAACGAAGATAATAATTATTATCTTCCCGTCTTTGACGATTCACGAAGACAGTTAATTATGCCTGGAATCTCATACTTTCATTAATATTTACGTCCATATTACAATAATTTCTGCGTCGTTTCTCTTAGTTATATTTTCCTTAAGATATTATGTCCTCGATGTTAATGCAATAATATAAAATCTAAAGACAATATTAGTATGCGCATATTATTATAGTTAAGATGTCTATTATTAATAATAAATAATACAATGTATAACAAGTTTTTGGGTGTATTGACATTATCCTGATCCCATTAAGGAGTTATTTACGCAGCTCTATTTACCCATGTGCTATTAACTGCGGGCGATGAGAAGGTAATACGAATGCGTTATTCAAAAGGTAAACGAGCCATCAGCGGCGAACATCGTTTGCATCTAATCTCGTTCACATCAGTGAATCTCGAGTAAGTCCTTAGGGAAACGTGGGACCGACCCCGCCCTTCTCCGCTGTTTGAGGTGTAACATTATGTTTATTCACTCTGCCTTTATAATACACCGATTATTTATAGGCTACATCCCGGCAATAACCCATAATTTTTAAATTATCAAATATTTGAGCCAGTTTAATTATATAGGTAGTATGTATTCAGTTAAAAGCTGAATTGGATAAGGATAATTTTATAATGTTCGTCTAGAAAACTGTTTCGCAACGAAACGTTAGCTCTATAGAAATAACTGGGTTAAAATTATGACAAAATAAAAATAGCAACGTAAAGAGTTTTACTTCGCGAAACTCGTTATATAAAAATTTAACGAATATTTTTATTATGAAAAGAACACAAAAGCGTTATTAAAATATGATGTCGTGAAGTTGTATTTTATCATTGAATTGAATCCTCGAAAAGTAACAATAGACGCAGTTATAGCATATTACAAATTCAGCAGTTTTCAATTCAGTACGTAGGTACTGGTTGATTCTTCAAAACAAATAGGCAAACTTCAGAATCACTTCACATCAATCAACGTTACGCGCAATCGTGCGGTCTCCACTGAGACTACGCAAAGGTCCCTCACAGCAGATTGAGCGGGAATTAAAACATTAAGGACAATATGTCTATGTAACGGCCATAATATTACTTGATATGTAAGATTCTTACTAGAGTTATAGGGTATCTTCTTTATATTAATGAAGGTTCAACGTTAACGTATTATTCTTACAACACAAAATAAAATCACAAAAATAAGTAATTTTCCTCTATTTATGTAGATTGTAGGTACTCTAAAAAGAGAACGAAATCGCATTATTATTCGAATGTGTTGTATTGTTCCCTTCTGAAGAGAGTAAGCGTTTGCCGGAGAGTTTAAATATAGTCGCTTTTAAATTTATGGCACTCGTCTACCCCGAATTAAAAACACGTTACTTTAAAATATTACGTTAAAAATAAAACACACAAACAACATGGAAGATCTCGTTTAAAAAACTGATTTACGAAACTACAAAAAGTATATTGGAATATCAGATATTTTTTGCAAGATGTCACGTATGCATAAAAAAAGATAGATGACAGGAAATGAGTGTCGGAATAACTCACGCTGGCCCTTAGTTTTTCTAAAGCGTCGTCCTAACATGGTATTCCTTTTTGTTTTCTCTTCACTTCCGAAGTTTTCTTTTACTATAAAGCTGTGATCTATTTTTCCTTTTATAGTATCTAGCAAAGCGATGTAGAAAATACAACAGGCCGAGTTTCACTATTAACGTACTTGTGCCTTATGGGATAGGATTACACTGTGTGTATTTGTTTAGGGTGGCAATTGTTCCTGCCTAAACAAATTAATTATTATTTCGCAGGGATCTTTATAATGTACAAACAGGAATTTAACATTAGAAGAATGTTATGTTACCTTTGAATTCTTCAATTATTTAACTTTATTATAATTTATTATTCCGTGAAAATTTAAGGGATTCTTGAATAATGTATATTTAATAAGAATATAATATTTGCAAAAGGTCGAGAATTGTTCATACTTTAATAGACATTGGGTTAAGTACCTACATATGTTCTAAAGCCTAAAACTTTAAAATTTGGAAATTAAATAACATAAATAATATATTCTTTCTGCTGAGAAATATTAAGTAATTGTCTATTGAGATTTTCAGACATACTGAATCATATTGATCAAATATATTATATTAAAATAATAATTTAAAGATGTCATTTACAGACTATTTACTTGATAATTCATATATAATGCTGTTCAAACAGAAATAAATGAATTGCATTGTTGACTGTGCGTAAGTACACCTTGGCATGTATTTCACATTAGACAGATATGAGCCACACTCTACGTGGCCTCAATTTGTCGAGGGATATTGCTCTCAGAATAATGAGACTACTGTTACAAAGAGATCCTAATGGATAAGTTGTCTCTTCATCATACATACTCAAACTTTAAATGTTATGTCCTTGATTCGATTGAATTTCGCTATATGATTGGCGTTTTTTATTATATACTTAATATAAGTCCTATTGTTCTTTTAAAGCTTATTTTTCTAAACGTTTTCCAAGTTACATATATGTACATGTACTTATTACAACCTATTTTTTAATCGGAGTGCACTGATTCCTGTTAATATGTTATAGCTGATTTCTTTCTAACTCTCGTTAACATTGGAAAAATATCAAAATATTTACACAAACCTTAATACTGTAGGTATATATTACAACCAACACACACACACACACACATACACCTATAAACATAATTCACTATTGCGCTAACACCAAAGCTAATGATCGGTCAAGCGTCAAGCGCACTAAAATGTCACCTCAGCTTCATTAATGTGATCAATGAGCTAAGAGCTTTAATGACATGACGTTTTTTGTTCAGCTGAGCTTGGAGATTACGATCCCAGGAGGCACGGGCCGGGCTACGTGTCAGAATTTCGATTCTTGACTCGTCAAACACCTGAGCTCGAGGGGCGCGCCGCCGATATACATAGAACTTTAACGTAAGTTTTATTAAAATTCTATTCTAAGAGTTATTAACTGGTTTTGTAAATATTATATTTTATAATGTACTTACGTACCTACATCATTAAATGTAACAAAGCCTAGCTAATACAAGTAGTAATTAAACGTAGTAAAATACAATGAAGCAAGATAGTAATATTCTTTACTTTTCTTTTATTACATACCTTTTGTTTTGTTTCAAAAGTTTATTATACAACAAATAACCTACCGCATAAGCTCATACAATAAAAATATTGTTGCAGCGGAATATCACCCGCGCAAGCTGAATTAAGTTATCTGGATAAAGTGAAATGGCTCGATATGTACGGCGTCGACCTCCACCCCGTCCTGGTAAATATTTTTAACCTCACAATTTTCCTAACACTTTCTCATTTAAGTATTGAACAGCATAAATCTATTTAATGCAGGGCGAAGACAGCGTCGAATACTTTCTGGGACTGGCGCCAAGTGGCCTGTTGCTCCTACGAGGAAAACATACAGTAGCAACCTATTATTGGCCGCGCGTCTCGAAATTATACTACAAAGGACGATACTTTATGATACGCGTCGCTGATAAAAACGTAAGCAATTCAAATAGCTTTTTATGAACTAACAATGGAGTGAAACACTCAACCTGCTCTCGATTCGAGACGGTTATCTGATAGGGAACTGTATCAAAAGGAGAAGCTCTACCTTATGTCGTTTTCTTGAAAGACATTCGCAGCCAGGCAATTACAGATAAGTCGTACAGAACTAAGCGGAGTATTTACCGCGCTGTCGGGTCTCGCGATAACGCAACACGACGTCCCTCCCGTTCCCGACTTATTTGTATATGCCTTTGAAGTGTATAAATATAGGGGAACGATCTTAAAATTGCTTTTAAATTTTTCTTTGAAAGGATATCGATCAAAGCTCGGGCAAAAGGAATAATGTTCTCTTATTTATTTATGAGCGACGCTCTCTAAATACATTGATGTCTAAGATAGAGTTATGTGATATATTTTAACTGAAACGAGGTTTAATTATAATGCAACATGTTTTTTAAAATGTTTGCTTTAATTAGATGTACCTACACGGGGATGGAAATAGGATAATGAATATGAAAATTTCTTTAGACAGTGAATACATTTGAATTTATTAGAGGTTTAGTTCTATGTTCTCGCTTGATAATATTATGGTGTTTTAGAACGACACTTCCACGTACGGCTTCGAATCTCCGACGCGAGCAGCGTGCCGACACCTATGGCGGTGTTGTTCTGATCATCACACGTTCTTCCGTCTCCAGCAATCCTCACCAGCATCTGCCGATATCTTTACATTAGGATCTAGATTAAGGAACAGGTAAAGTTTTAATTTGTCATCTTTACTGGCCAAATATCTTCTTATTTACACATGGCAATATTTTGAAATATACGTGATAGGTATAGGTTCATCAATACATGTTGTATTAAAGGCGATATTTTTTGCTTTCACAAGCATGTCTTAATGTAACTGCAGGCAGAATCTTAACGCCTTTTTAATCTATCCATCAATCCAAAAGTTTCTCATTTATAAGTAGTGGAAGTTATGAGAATGATTGTTTGTAATTAGTAGCAGCCGCTCGGGCCGACCGCGGCCGCCGCCGCATTTTACTCGAACGCTCTCGAGGCGCTACGCCCGCCCGCACGCCTCTTATACTTCTCTACATGACGGTAAGCAAATAATTTTTCTTTTAAAATTAATCAAAAAAACGTTTAATTTCAAAATAATCTATTTCATAGCACAGTTCGATTTTATGATAAGGAAATAAACTATGTTAATTAGTTTGTAGAAGATATCGCTAAAGCTTCTTAAAAATTACTATTCTTAGTTTAAAAGAAGAATTATTCTCTTCGTTTACATAATAATAAATATTATCACATTATAATTATTTTGTTTAATGTGGGGCGGAATAACAGTAAAAAGCAGTAATTATCTAAGCTCTTAATAATATAACATTTACGTAAATAAGACTTTTTTTTCTTATATACGTAAATGTTTTGATAAAATGAAAATAAAATTCTAAGTAATTCACCTATAATGAATATATCTTTTTAATTCGCGTCATTAACACTCGCTTAAATAATTACGAAACTCCGAAGCACACTGAAATATTTTTTAACTCGTACAATATGCACTATGTTGTACGAGCTTAAAATATATTTCTCTTTATAAATAGGCCTTTTAAAAAATATCTTTTTAAAATAAAACGTTATACTTCACTATAAATATGTCATTTGATTTAAAAAAAACGGCACATCGTACATTTTTGTCTATACACAGAACTTCGATGTTTTTTAGCCTTACGTAATATTATAATGAAATCATAAACAAAAATGAATTTGTTTCAGTGCCAAAGTTAGAAGATTTAAGAATAAAAGACTGTCCCGAAGTGAAGCAACCTACCTCAGTACACCGCCCGAACTCGTAAGCGCTCTATTTTTACTTTTTGCTTTTCTTTTCGCAATTTTCGCATAAGTTTAATCTTCTCGGGCTTCTCTTAATGGAAATATTCGGGTGTTATTGTTTGTAGTGCTTTTTCCTTTTACAGTTACCGAATATTTTTGGCCAAAGTTAATAAAATCTTGACAGAGTAAACAAGGCAGTGGAAATTCAAATATTGGGTATAAAAATTCCGCTGCGCTCCAACAGTGGGTAAGGGCCAATTTCTATTTGAAGCACGGCCCGCTCCGAGAAGTAATTGGAGATATAGATCAGATACTGCAACGTTGCGAAC
>DWAJ01002771.1:0-16501 GCA_018238005.1 Eurema mandarina
GTTTTATCAAAATAAGCTTACTTTTTAAATCATTATTATAATAACGGACCTCAATTGTAGATCGTCACGAAGCGGTAGAGAATTGCAGAAGAGCTATGAAGTTAGCTCATCGCGAATTACAAGTGCCTATGGTCTTGGAGCCGGAGTACTTGGCGTCTCCCTGGCTGGACGAACTATCCGGGATGACGTATCTGTCGTACTTCATGAAGCCGGACTCAACGGGGGTTAAAGCCACCTTAGATTGGGTCAACTCCCGCTTGGAACGAAATATTACTAATTTTACGGTAAGGATAGAAACAAGAACTAAGGATAGAAGTAAGTACAATATTAGTACTTTAGATTAGGTAAATATTAAAATTTAGAAATAATTCAATAAATAATTTTGCAAGACTTACGATGAAATTTTCTTTAAAGTATTAGTAGAATAACGAGTATATTTCATTATCTATTCAGCCATTATAAAAGTATTCGGATCCCAAATGCCTCTATAATTCTTTACCTTTAATTATTTCGCAAGATGAAATACAAGCACGAGGTGCGAAACATTTTCATGGTGAGTTCAATTTTCGTGTGATTAGAACAGGCGAAAAGGGAATTCCAGTTCCGGAGAATAAACAAATAGGAAAATAAAAGGGCGGGCTAATGCCATTGAGGGACATAACAGGCGAAATTTGTGTTGTGTACCAATATGTTTGTGTTGGTATCGAATGATAATACATACTTTATCTCATCTCTTACACTTTGTTTTGCGAGGCTAAAGAGGTTCCCGTCATAAATAATCGCGGACCACTTACTACGTTGGTGGCTAAGATTAATTGTTACTCTCGAGCTTAGACATATTGGAGTTGTTTTTAGGTGTTAAATTATGATTTTAGACTGATTGGAACGACGGTCGAGTGGCAAATGAGTTGGTGAGGTCTATGGGTGGACCTGCTCCTCCACCGAGTCGACTTAGGAGAGATCCCGCACGTTGGGAGGAAAACAACCAATTAGCTATCGATGCAGCCAAAAAACTTGGTATGTATCATTCATATGGATATTTTTAATCAATTTTTATAATAAACGGTTTTTTTATCACTTTAAATTGCAACAATACTATGTGGGTGGATGTTATTAAATAACTTTAAAACATCCCAAGCGACTCAAATTCCTAGTTAATATTTCAGATGAATATAAATTTCCAATGAGTTTAAACATTAATTGCACAATAACGTTATTCCTGTACCAAATTGCAAAATTTACGTACACAATATCCTGGTCCAATAATTTTCTATACATTAGCAATGTCTATACCCAATATTACCTTTGAGCCGTAGTAGTAGAATTCAACAGGGAAAACGATCGCACCGTTATTTCAAAATGTGTCCGCATATTCCTAATTCCGCAAGTTTGGATATTTCGGTAATATGAATAAATCGAATGACGTGGCTGTATCGTGATATTAATATGAAAGTGCAGCAGGTTTATTCATACAACAGCTCATTTAAATAACTAAGCCAGAAATAGCAACCAAAAATATTCAATCTTAAACTAACTACAATGATTTATTAATGGAGTTTCTTAAGCTTGGACGATTATCCAAAATTAACGATGATATATACGTTTTTTAACGTTTTAGGAGTACAGCCAGTATTATCGGCAAAGGACATGAGTCAGAGTGACGTAGAACATTTAGGGGTAATGGCTTGGGTGACGCAGTTTCGCAACATCCCGCCGCGGCCGCCCGTCCACGACATGCTAAGAGTCGCACTCGACTCCACGTCGGGGCGAGTAGGGGAGCCCGTGAGTACCCAGTACTGGGATTTATTGTAAGGAAAAACATCGTTAATATTGGAACGAGCCCGCTGCGCTCTCGAGCGAGACGAAGCTAATCTTAGAAATTAACTCATTATTTATTGCAGATTTTTTGTTGTTATTTCCTGTTCCACGAAGACCTCTGTTTTTCTAAATTTAGTTTACTTGTCTTAGATAATTAAATGCTCACTAGAACTCTATATAATTATATACATGCTACATAGCTATAAAAATTGATGGAATTTGTTGATAGTGAGAAATGTTTGCAGACCTATATCAAAGTGGAGAGTATTTCAAGGGACCTGTCAATATCAGATGTTAAAGTGTATATAGTGAATCCATTGGAGCAAGAATCGAGGTTAAAGCTGGATTCACGAGGCGCCGGAGAATTTGTTCCAGAACACGCCGGAATGCACGAGATCGTTCTTGTAGTTGACGATATTAGGTAACCTAAATAGAATAAATTTTTACTTAAAGGAATTTTTGTTTCTGCATCGTTAATTCACATAAGACTTTATGTTTAAAGTTTACAGTCTGATAGAGATCCTATATCGAATCATTCATCCATATATTATTTTTTATTCATTTTACTAATGTGAAAGTGCATTTATGAATCTTTTCGACACTACCACCAGATAGATTATAAAAAACAGAAACTACGCCGGTAAACCCACTGAGAACAACTAGTCAGAAATAGTTTATTTGAATTTGAATTTTACTATTACTCAGAAACGAAATAATGTAACAATAGCATATTAGTAACTTTTGATAAACCCATACAATGGCTGTGTTTGAAATAATACGTGGTGATAGCTAGTCATCAACATATTCATGTCTTTGTTCTCAAAAACAACGACAGCTTTTATGTTGGGGCTTTAAAAGCTACGTATCAATAGCCTTGCATAGTATGAGCCCAGTCATATACTGTTATAGTTGTCGTTTTAATATTTGTATGTTGCAACACTGCTTTATATTCAGTTTAACTTTGTTGCTAGTATTTTTTTGAAAAATATTAATGGAATATTTCTGGTTTGGCAACTGTAATTGTAACACTTAAACATTATTCATTAACAGTTCTTCAGAACCCTTTTTTCTGAAACCATTCATTCGTAAAATTTAAACTCGTTTTAATTTATTTTGATTTGATACATGTCTATCTTAAAAGAATATTAATGTATTGGATTTCTTTGTATAAAAGAATTATCACAATTAGTTCAGAAGTTTTAGAGTAGCGTCACTACGTTACCGCCTCAAAAACTTTCCCACTTTACAATAGTACCTAGAGCCAATAATTTGCCAACTTATTCTGATTTTCGCAGGGTCGATGGCAGATACTTTTTCCGGGTGCTGCCAAGATTGGTGTCGGTCCCCCCACCTGGCATGGCGCCCTGTGCCGCTGGCAGCCTCGTGGAAGTGTTAGTTAGCGCAACAGGTGAGCTTGATAACATTTTGATTTATGACAACTGTTTATGGTTTTTTTTTCCATACAGCCAGCAATTGAGAAAAAGGTTCGTTATGCAATAACAGCATCCCAAAAATAATCGCGAAGCTGAGAGCTTTTATAAAATCAGCAAAGGAAAAAAGTAAAAGTAAAAAAAAAGTAGACAACCAAATTAAAAGTAATCGAGATGCCATTGATTCATTTTCTATTGGAAAGTGCGAGCTGGCTTAATTTTCCCTAAAAATATGTTTTTAGGCTTAATTAATGTAGAACTATCCTCCCTGTCCTATAGATATAAATTGGCGGTAGAACTATAGTTTCACCGCCAATTTATATCCAATTGCAATGTGTTATCCTGTGTTATAATTTCAAGTATGTAATATTATGTCTTTGATAAGCCCTACCCATATAATTTATATTTACTCATCTAAACATATAAACCCTCCTATGCACGTAAAAATAATGATGATTTGAACGTTTCAAGGTGCACCTCGCCGTGAAGACATAGACGTGACAGCTCACTCGCCGAGTGGCAGAGCAGTGCCGCTTGAAGCGAGACACCCCCCGCCTTCCGCCCCCGGGACTACCGCGTCCAGTGCTACCTTCCAACCGGATGAGGCCGGCACCTGGACCATCGCTATCACGTACAAGGGAGAACATATACAGGTCTGACTTTGTTTTCATTCACAGTTTTTACAATGTAATTTTATAATAAAATAATTTTTAACAAAAATAAACTGACTTCAAACTAAATAAATTTGCTTCGTACAAAGTAATAAGTATTTTCATTATGTATATAGATGTGATTTACAGTTTAATGGAGGAACCTCGTCATTTTTTTGAAGTATGTTAAAAATATATAGATAGTTAATACACAAATATTTATAATAAGTTTTCTATTGGAATATTCATAAAAGGCTTAGGAGAAAGAGAAAGTTTATAACATCACAAACTTACAAACTTTAATTGCTGATAATTTTAGTGGGTATATTGAATATAACCTGAAAGCCGACAAATTGTTTATAACGGCTTTGTATGTAACGAACGTGTTTCGTAAAAATGTAATACGTATCCTATCCACCTACTGTGATTACGTGATCAAAGCTGTCGCTGACACACCAGGACCTGGTATAAATAAACATAAAAGGGTTCACATATTGTTGAAATTATTTTATAATAGGATACCTATAAATAGCACGTTATGTAACGGAACTTGTTTGTATGTCTATAATTGAGTTTCAATAAATAAATGTTAACATTCATAATTGTTCCATAAAAATGTATGAAAAACTACATGTATATTTATGTTCTAGTACTGCTAAAATAAACATTGATATTTAGAGGTTTATACTATATAAACCTACTTAGCATATACCTATGATATATTGAAATTCCTATTCGATACGCATAATGGTCTTACATAATCTAATACGATCGTTTAACATTAGATATTTAAAACTCTTATATACAATGTTTGATAGGGAGGTCCATTCACATGCGAGGTGTTCGAACCGGCCGGCGTGCGCCTCAGTCCTGGCGCGCTCGAAGGAGCTGAGCCGCTCAAACCTCACTCATTTGAGCTGGACACGAGCGGCTGCGGCGTGCGCGGCGACCTGCAACTAGACATCGTGCACGATAAGCGAAGTGTCATGTGTGCGCTCGAAAAACTGTCCCCAACTAGATATAGAGCCACTTTCATGCCAAAGGCTCCTGGAAAGCATCGGGTGAGTTAACTTGTACAAAAATTAAATTAACTTGATAATTTAATCACTGCGGTATACGTCTGTATAAATGTCAATTATTTGTTGATGACGTGAAACATGAAATAGTTCTCTTTGTTATGTTTTTTTACGGAACACGTTTAAAGTGTAACATGCATATTTTCAGCTATATATTTACTTCAATGGTTATGATGTCCACGGATCGCCGCACGTATTTAGAGTAGGGTCACGCTCCAAAAAGCCTAGCGAGAGCGCGAGCCCTTCCCCGGCCTACGCGACAAGGTCAAGTCCAGGTAATTTTTATTTATTAACCTTTTTTCTATTTTGTAATTATCTAAACTTTACAACAAAAAGTTACGTAACAAAGCATTCAATTCAAAAAGTCCTATAGTGCAAAATTCTAAAGCTTCTTGTGAATTTTTCAGTGACCCGCTTAAGATCTGAAAGTCCTCACAACACATACAATCTCTACGAAACGAATGCTTCAAAATATAACACGAGCTCAATAGATCGGCGAGAAGAGCGACGGGACTCTACTGACTATTATAAACTCGGATCTGACATCAAAGAAAAATCTTTCGACGTAACTGATTCATACACGAGGATAAATAAAAAGGAAACGTTTAAATACGAGCCTGAGAGTCCTCGAAATAGGACAGCTAGTCCGATAACTTCGAAATATTTGGGCAACGGGTCTCGATTGGATATTAACAGGTCAAATAGTCCTTACAGAGCCAGCAGTCCATACAGAACTAGCAGCCCGGTCGGCCGGACAAGCCCGCTAACTAGGAAAGACAGTCCTTTGAATCGGACGGCTAGTCCAATTAACCGGTATGTGCGATAGCCTCCTACAAATATATACGTACACGGTACAGCCTCGGAATGATTGCTTCGTGTTTGTGATTAAGTGAACAATTGGCGTCAGTTGGGATATGTTTGGGTGCTTTCAAACAGAATAAATTATTGATTCCTTTGTTATTAATCATATGATTCACCTAGACTGCGTTAGGGATTTTCCTCTTGAGTAGGATTTACATTTATGTATGCTTGTAACATTTACTGTATTATTTCACAAATGTATTTAAGTATATGCACCTAACTGATGCTATATCAATAATTATTTCTTGCGTAAATTTTAAAGGTTTATAGGAAGATTAATTATTCCGTATTTTTAGGGTGAGCAGTCCTACAGAGCGCTACAGTCCCGTGACAACAACTAAACGAGTAGTGGAAAAGCGATCAAACTACAAAGTGTACAACTCGTACAGCGGCTCACAAGATAATCTAGATCAGAACAGTCCGTTCTCTTCGTTAGAAAATGAACGAGCGAGAAGATATGGAAGCCCAGGTACGATAATTGATATACCATATCACGTGATTGGAGACATATTTTATTCTATTATAAATAGGTAAAAGTGAACGTGAAGTAAGCATATTTAAGTCGAGAAAATCAGAATTCTAATATGTATGTGTATTTTTTTAAGGAATTGGAGAAGGTGGGGATCCAGGAGGAAAACAGTATAGCACACGGAAAGATTCTTGGGACTCGGTAGAGAAAACGAGACAGATGCTTAGTAACAATAGGTATGTACTATCTGATTAAACATAACCCTTTCCGTCGATTAATACATTCATAAATCTCGAAACGTTGACTCAAAGAATTGTGCCAGCGTTGTAAACGGCCCTTTAGGCTAATTTTCCATTGAAAATCAATCAATAATGATTAACTGTTGTCCAAACAGCTTGGAGTCAAGCAACGCAGAACGATATGGACAGAGCACATTAGAACGGGAGACGCAGCGCAACACCCAGCTCAACAAGTTTACGGATCTGTCGCGCGACTCATTCAACCGAGAACTCGACCGGTTGGCCGACGAGTCCGATACTTACACAAGCCGTGTAAGTAAATCTTGTATGTTTTATGCGTAAGAGTACGCATTACTTAAAAACTGTGTTTCTATCTTGAGGCATCGTAAAAATAATTGTGATATTAATATATAAGAAGTTAAAAGTTATTATACCTAAGTCATTTGTTGTTCTTAATAGAATATATCCGGGAAAAGCAGCATTAAGAATTAACATCTGTGTCCCTAAAATGATATGAAATCTTATTGCAAAGTAGATTGGCCACATACACACACAGACACATACACACCAACACTAGACCAGACTGAATCTAGAGTACATATTTCTTATTGATGGTTTGTTTGTAGCAAGAGATCAAGCGAGAAGTTCGTGAGAGCTCGTACGTGGTCCGCGACTCTTCGTACAGTAGTGTGGAAGAGAAGCGTCAGCAACAGCAGTCTTTTTTATCCAATAGGCCCCCCCGCGACCCAACCGGGGGGGCCCTAACTGAGACGGACGCGGCTCACGCACGTTTCAGGTAAATAATACATAATACAAGTGAACATAAAGTCAAATCACGTTTAGAGAGCAAGTGCAGGATATATTATAATTTTTTTTAATCAGAAATGATTTTTGCACAATTAGCTCATATTAAATGAGTTTATCTGTGCAGCAAATTTAGAATAGTAACAGTGTCTATAAATATCTAAATTTTACACACGTAAGTTAGGACTATTCATTCATAAAGAGTATTGTGTATAAATTCTTTAAGATTAAAATTATTTTATACTAATATATAAAATGTTTAACGGAGGCTTAGAATATGGCCGTTAAACGGTAATGTGTTTGCAACGCAATAAATTCTGGATTCCCAAGTAACGGCCTCCGAGAAGCCTCGCCAGTGATTTAATATTTAATTTATTATTTCTATTATTCTTTATAAATAGGAATTCACTTTATGACGTGTATTACATAAGACGGTTAATGAACACGCTTTTTGTATGCGCTAAATAGGTCAGATTAATGATATTTATAACAGTTCAAGGAGTTTCAATGGCAAGTATTTTTGTTTATTTAGTTTGTACTTTATGTACTGTTTAGATAAGGTACACATTATATTATTTTGATATTTTAAATATTTTTTTATACAGACACGATATGACTACTATAAAATAATTAATCATTTTGAATAGGAAAGTCTATTTACATGAATATTTTAATGTCCTATAGGCCCACTACTTTATTACAAAAGTGTATAAAATTATGATATATCTATGCGTCTATATGTCTATATGTCGTAATTCTTAATGAACAATATACTTTAGTACCAATTTAAATATACGATAAATGAGGATGTTTTTTTTCATTCTTGTCCCCTTCTAATTACTACTTACGAAACATGCATTTCTTCCAAGCTATGTTTTACTTGCCTAATGAAAATTTTATTTGTTGCAGACCAATTCTAAGGGATAACAATAGAGGTGCCAAAGGAATAGTAATAAAACCGACTTACAAGGGAGTTGTAGGACAACCTGTAGAGTTTATAGGTAATTATAGGTCCAACATTCTCTTTGAATTAATTCGCTCTTCTAATTAATGAGAAACTTGCTCGTTACGCATATTTTCATCTGGAATTGGGCTAAGAAAATTACATACCAGTTTTGTAGATCAAAAACTTTTTCACTTCATTAATAATTTATTATAAATTTTATTGCAAATTTATTTATCGCCTTTTATTTTTATTCTTCTAAGATTACACTGTAGATATGTAAATTATACAAGTTAGACGTTTATTGTTTTATTTTCATATACGTACCTTCTTTGATGTAAACGTTCTATTGAATAACGCAGATTAAAACCACGACTTCACCTTCATATAATGTGATCCTTCATTATCTTTACCATAAAATAGTACAATATCATTATAAGCAATATCATTCAAGTAATATCTTGTATAACCAGTGGATGCAAGTACAGCTGGGCCAGGACAGCTGGAGATAGAGGTGTCAGGCGGCAACGGAGCCCTGGTCGCCAGCTCTGTGCGGTCTCTCGGCGCGAACAAGTACATCGCAGCGTTCATCCCGAAGGTGTTACGGCCGCATTCCATGCGGGTCACTTTTAACAATGAACACGTCCCAGGTAAGGCATCTTTATTATAGACAAGCTTTTGTGCGCTAAATTGTGTTGTTTCACTTTATTTACGGAGGAAAACGCCAATGTTTCCACTGTATCTGGATCCCCCTCGACTCGTATATTGCTCGCAACAAAGGCGGCTATAATTGTTCTGTCCATGGACAAATTACTTCGCATAAATCTAATGTGAGGTTAGCGTTTTTTAATGGTTTGAATAAGCTTTTGTTTTCTTTTAAGGGTAATTTCGTAATATTTTTAATGTATGTATTTTCTAGCAATATAAAAGAGCAGAACCTACTTATTATCATTCAATGAATTCTTATTACTTTTTCATTTTATGTACTTTGTAATTGAATCTGTCTGTTTTTTTTTAATATTTATAACTGTATTTTATAGTTCATGAAACTATTCGTAAACAAACAGTAGCGATAAGGCCGATTGATAAATTCAAATTGTCGTGTTTGTTATGTGTGTGTTCTATCAATAAAGGTTATTTTTTGATAGACAACATCAATTACACCCTGCGAAAATTATTTTTAAAAATATTAATACTTAATTACACGTTATTTTACACCTTAAAATTTAGTTTAAAATATTCCAACTTTCCTAGTCGCCCGGGGCTCGCACGTCGGAACTCGGTTAATAAGATTAGTCTCTTACGTTAGCCGAGAAAATACTTTATCCTTACCTTAGTAAATATATATTAAAGTTAAAACTTTCAAGGTCTTAATTCAAAAATAATTGCAAAAATTATTACTCAGGGCCATTTTATGTGAAACCCTTATTTTGAATAAACTATTTTATTATTCAGATTTGCATTTAAATTCAACATTGTTCTTCAGTTCCTTCAATATTTCTAATTTTATGTAGGTATGTAAAGAATATGTAGATTTTCTACTACCCAATACATTCGGTACGAATTAAGTCAAAGTGGTCTGATGGTCATTCATATTTTTAACGCATTTTAAAAAGGAATGAAAAAGTTATTAAGATAAATATATGATAATGGCAAAGTTCGACAAATAAGGTGGATTAACTTATTTTCTTGTTGTGATAAGATTTAATTGTAATACGTTTGGAGAAGAAGGTTTAATAAGATGCAGAATTACCTACTTGTATAGATATTAAGGAAAGCATGCCAACAATTGTTTTTTTTTGCGAAAGAAAATTATAATAACACAATTAAAATTATAACCGGACAAGCACGAGTCAATATAATAAGCCACCATGGGTACCGAACTTAATTATTTCGGTTGTAATATTAATTGTAAAACCTTACAATACCTTACCCTATTTCATACCTCATTAAACCTTAAATTGCTTTCATTTAAAATGTTTTCCTTTAACAACCTTATTTTGAAATTTAATTACAGTTGTGTAGTTTTTAATGTCAACAGTTTTTTCCGTATAGGTTTTGGATTTCCTTAGGAGAACTGAATTTTTCTTCTATTTATGGCCGTATTTTTTTTACGTAAACTTACAGGTTTTTTTTAACTACAAGAAACCGTAGATTAAAGTATTTGGTTTAACTTTTCAACTCGATACATCGAGATGTTTAGGGGTTTTAGTTTTATTCTCTTAGGAACAGAACCCTAAAAATGACAAATCTTATTCTTTATATCCTTATACAAGGCGTTTTCTTATACACAAGTGCACATATTCATTACTATGTAAGCAATAATGAAATTTATGAACGTCTAGATTCTAGAATATTAATTACTACTTGTTTAATCCTGTATCATAATTGTATGTTTATAATAAATATTAAAACGGAAATCAGCGTTCTGGTGGCTGCACATCTTGACATTATAATTGTTTCGCGGTCATGGTCAAATTCTTCACACATTAGGTGGTTCCTAGAACGTATCTACCTACGGGTATATGTAAATCTTATACCTAATCCAATAATATAATTCATAAATAATTATACTATAGGTTTTAAAATATCATAAATTTCATCTAAAATTAATCACGTAAAGATAGCAAAGCGATTATAATTATTATATTAAAAATTAGCTAATTAGTGTTCGGAAATATACTCATTATTAAACGTACTTACACACCGGGTCCATTATTACGATACCGGACTGAATGTAGGCTCTCGCATTCCCCGCCGCCATTTTGAATACCTGCGTGACGTCACGCGGGCGCGGGCGAGTCGCCTGCGCAGGCCACCGCACTTCACATTCAACTTAGTCGCATAACAACGAGGCTACGCCTCCCAAATAAAATGCATTATTGCACTCCAATTGAAACCAAATGTTATACTAATATAATATAGCAAATCGTAACAGTATCTCGCTGATCTTATCTCGAAGAACAGTTGAGCTATCCAGTGTCATATTAGTGGAGTGTTATAGAACAAGTGTTGTGATTTCTTTCGTTCAGTGTCCCAGATAGCTGTCAACGAGGGAGTGTTTCCGTGTTTCAAAGGTCTCTTCGACCTCGATAAGTGAGTCTATTTGCATATACCTACAGATCTCTCGGAAGCCTCCACATCCATACATAATGTACGTGGGTGAGACACGTCATTGATTTAAAAAATCCATTGGAATTCCTATTATTATAATAAGTTGAAGAGGCGTAGAAACGTACCAGGTATTATAGTTCAAATAATGACATAGAAACTCGTAAACGAAAGCTCCAGTAAAATATGTAAAATCTTCAAGCACTTTCGTAAATTGAAGAAGCTTATTGGATTATCGAATCGTAAACATTAATTTATGAGGATCTGTGATGTAATTATACGAATGACATTTACGTAATTTGTAGAAAGTTCGATGAGTAGATAAAAATTATAAAACACATTTACTAATTTTTTTAATCATGTATTTGTTCGTCTTATAGTTTCGTATTCGCTGCGTATTAAAACTAAAACAATAGGCCATCTTACCTTCATATTATAATAAAGATAAAATTATATGATAAAAAAGCAATGTAGTTGTTCACATAGGATATTCATCTGTTTCGCCTCACCTCATACGAACAAAGGACACGTGCGTTGAACTCTTTTATAGGGATTGTTTACCCCGCCCTTTTATCAATTTAATTATTTATTTACCTTTGAATAAGCGCCATTGTGTGCAGTGTTTATGAAAAACATATTTAACTTACCAGTCGTATTCAACTCGCAAGTTCAAACACTCCGACAAAAATGTTTCAATTCCCTACGCAAGTAACACACGGTGGCTATAGAAGAATAATACGCAAATATCACCCCTATATTTGTGAGTTAATGGCCTATATCCGATTGCGTGCTTTTCACATTTGGAAATCCTTTCAAAGCCTTTAATGTTGCGTGACTCGTGAGAAATATCAATAACTGCAAACTCGTTACTGAATTTCGGCCAGTTATCGAAGATTAGACGGAACTACAATTTAAAATGTTATTATGCAATTCGGTAGCAGCATTGCTATACAATTTTGTATTTCATTTCCTGTTTTCTAGCCTTGTACGAGAGTAAAAGAAACGGTTTATGAGTTTCGACTAAATAAAAATAAAGTAATATGCAAAAAGTCGCCTTTACTCCGCATATCATGATTCTTTCTAGAGGTTTTCCTGAAGTCGTTACTCGTACGTCGGGCTTATGATCCAACATGACTGCAGCAACCGGTTGTAAACTTGTAGAAAATACAAAAAAACGTAAGCGTAACCGATACTGGTATTGCCTTTCTTCTATCTACTATATCTAGTACTGCATGGTATAAATATTTAATGCTATTATTTCGTACCAAATAGTAAGAAATCAATAATGACTTTTTATGATATGAAAAGGTGAACTTTCCGAGCAAATGAGTAGACGTGTATATAGTTCTTAAACCATGATTGAAAATCTCGAAACAGAATAAAATTGAAATTCTACAAGATCAATCCATTACTATCTACTAAAACCTATTACATTTCTTCTAGTCTGTACAATTAGTCTGTAAGATATAAATGTTATAAAGGATAAATAAATAAAACATGAAATTATATAAATCTTACGTAGCGTATGCTTCCAAATTATAATATTATGTGAAACATTTTAAATTTATAATTAGAAACACGAGTGTGCGAGTTCGAAAAGTGAAATATTTATCCACGCTATGTGAAAACTGGCACTTTCTTTTTACGTAAGTTGATGGTGTTTAAGCACGAGTAACGAGCCATAAAAGTGTGACCGGCGGATGTAAATGCCTTAAACATAATTATCAGCATAAACATTTTCTATACAGAAATGGTATAGAAATCTTTTGACGCAACCTAGCAAGAGCGATTATTCGCAAGGGAACATATTTTTCCACAATTTTATTTTTTATTTTGAAGATGGATAGACAGACCATATTTATACTAATAAGTATGAATAATATATATTCGACATCGCAGGTATCGAACATTATATAAGTAAAATAAGTTTATCTATACAGCTTTTGTTGGAAATCAAAAAATATAACAGTCTATATATTAAATTCCCGCAAGTCTTAAATTACATACGATATCTCATATCCGCTTCGGTCATCGAGTAACCAAATGTACTAAAAAAACTAAACATTTCATACCACTTTCTAAAGAAAACCTAAGACAACAAAGTCGCTTTTTTCTGTCTGTCCCTAAGTATGCTTAAATCTTTAACACTAATCAACCGATTTTCAGGCGGTTTTTATTATCAGATAGAATGATTCTAGCGGTATGTTTATTTGTATAATAAAAGGTAGAAATCGCAAGGCGCGGATAGTCTTAAATAAATTCTACTCAAAAAAAATAAAACAAAATATTAGAAAAGTCTTTAAAATGTGATGTCACCATTCGTGAGATCTTATATCGAAGTTATTCAACGAATTTTAATGACATATACTTTAAGTAATATACTAGCACTAATTACGCCACATTATCTGTTATATTACAGTATACATAATAGTTGCTAACAGCTGTAAGTATTTGTAATTCAAACGGGCTGTAGATATGTTTTTATGCGGTATAACAGACATCCATACATTAAATTCATTCATAAAAGCAGATGCTAAGTAAACCAAAATAAAATGTGTTTATACATCACTTTATAAAGGTTCTTTTATTACTAAATAAAACAAAAGTGTAACGTAAAAGCCTGCCTGAACAAGTGAACTGCAATGCGTCAGTTTGTGTTACACACAGGTTTTGGACTTACTTTTCTACGTAATATTTTACGCATTCCGTAGTTTATATATCATTTTTTATTTTAACGTTTAAATTTTAACATAAAACGATAAATAATATCTAACAACTCGTCAGGTTATATGCGTGTTTAAACTCTTTATATTGAACATGCTATTTTTTATATGACGCTATTCCAAATTATACGTATATTGTAACTTTTTATCGAGCATACTATTTTCGTATAACGTTATTCGTATGAGCAATTTATATGGATCCATTATAGCTTCCGAAAGGCAGTTAACATACCTTCAAACGAGTCTTGTCCAAGATGCTGGAGGACTAGTTGTCACATTCCGGTGACAACTATCCGAATAGTCGAAAGGTGCAATGCTATTTATAACTGAGCAATTAATATTTATTTACTCTTGCCTCATAACAAGGATCATTCACTTCTCTAAAAAGTAGTGTCGGTACAATAGTTGTTAGTCAAACTATGCTTTTATACACCGTTAATACTAATATTTTTAACGTAATTTACATAAAAGATTAAAACTGTACACTAAAATTTTAATAAGTTGTACTCTAAATACTATTCTATTAAATTATTCGACTTTAAAGATATGTGTTTTGATATCGTCTTTATAATATACTTATAAAGCTTTAAGAATAATCCGTCCCATAAAAAACGCAGTTAAATTAGTTTTGACTAAGAAAATGTTAACATAGAACTTTTATTATTCTGGTATTAAATTTCATTTAACCAAGTGAGATATAAAGTGCGTAGTGAGTTATTTCACATGAAGAAAATATAAAGGCATAAAATATGTACCTATTATACGTAACTGCAATGATAAATGATTAATATAATTTTCTTAAAAGCATTATTTTTGAACAGGACATTGAAATATTTTAACAAAAACATCGTAACCCAGCCATGTGGGTAGGTACCTAAATCTAGCCCGTATCACGTATTCTGAAGTCAACTGCTAATTTCACTGAGCCTGTATCCATTGTAAACGAATGCATGCAAACAATCTGTCAGTACCGTGCCTGCGTTTCCGACGACTAGCGCGAAACAATAGTGAAAATACTTCGGTTCCGCCTCTAATCAACTTGCACGATTCGCACTGATAGTGATAACACGTACTGCGTTGGAAGCAGGTCACGAGACGGTCTGTGGTCATGCTCTACGACTCGACAAATACCTACTATGAACGTTTTATTTAAGTCAGTATAGGACATTCGACCTGAAACAATAGCTTTGTTATTACGAATTAGAATGTATTAATTTATATGGTGTACTAGCTGTGTCACGCCGTTTTACCCGCGCTGTTCCTGTTTACGGGATAAAAATTATCATATGTGATAATCCAAACCTTTATATGTATGTCAAATTACAACCAAATCCATTATAATTTAATAACTTACACCATACAAAATAGATACAGAAATATATTATTGAGGGTTGATGGCACCCATAGTAGCTGAGAGCTGTGTTATAGGTGCCATCGTCCCCTTTACAAGTTCCGACTACTGACAATTGGTTTTCTGTTCGGGTACATTGGGTAGTTTTTGCGTAAAAGAGTAACAAAAATCCAAACATTCATATTCATTCTGTTATATTTATAATATTAGTAAGATGGTATAAAATCAAATGTAAGTATATAATATAGTAAAAAGAGGGATATCATAATGAGTATGTGCTGTTAGAATAATCATTAACTAATAATAATATAAATCGTCCGAAATCTTGTGTAGGTATGTCATAAAAACTTATGTGTTATAAGAGAATATTGTTAGATGGACTTCAGAATATTGTTGTAACTATATGTGACGGAGTAAATAATCTTTGATTTATATTTAAAAATAAAACTTACGAAGTCCTTAATATAAACCTTATTTTATTGCAAAACAAACTATAAATAAACTAATTTTTTTAATTTTAATTTTATAGTGTTTTAATAAATTAACAAAAAAGGTTATTAGTAGAATTTCATTTTGATTGTGTTAAAACGTTAATGCCAGCATTATGACAGATGTATCAAATATGAATTTCGAAAGGAAATCGCTTATTACATACACAAACATGCTACGATTAATGTGATATATTGCTTCTCTGTAACTCGTATTAAGCGAGGGTAATTATATAACGCGAATCAAAAAACATTAGAAGCCATCCGGTTTCTCGATTCTAATATATTATTTTATTGCTTTATTTAATTAACTTTTATTTAATTATTACAATCCACGCTTATTATTATAAATGCGAAAGTAACTCTGTCTGTCTGTCTTTCCATCACGCTAAAACTACTGAACCGATTAGAACGACATTTGGTACAAAGATAGTCTAAAGCCTGGGGAAGGACATAGGCTAATTTTTTTAAATCAACCCCCAAAAGGTTGCGAGAGGAGTTGAAACTTTTTATAATTTTACCGCTTTCACGGCCACAC
>DWAJ01002772.1:0-16500 GCA_018238005.1 Eurema mandarina
GTCATTAATACATTTCATGAAATGGCCAGTTGTAGTTTATGTCATCAAAGCATTTCATGAAATGGCCAGTTGTAGTTGTCATCAAGCATTTCATGAAATGGCCAGTTGTAGTTAATGTCATCAAAGCATTTCATGAAGTGGCCAGTTGTAGTTAATGTCATTAATACATTTCATGAAATGGCCAGTTGTAGTTTATGTCATCAAAGCATTTCATGAAATGGCCAGTTGTAGTTAATGTCATCAAAGCATTTCATGAAGTGGCCAGTTGTAGTTAATGTCATTAATACATTTCATGAAATGGCCAGTTGTAGTTAATGTCATCAAAGCATTTCATGAAGTGGCCAGGGTAAGTTAATCAAGTAAACACTAACGTCATGGACATGGGCGCGTCTCCCCCGCGGTTGGTGTAATTGACCAGCGCGTTAAATGTCTGGTTCACCCACTGCCAGAACACCGTCGCTGCTGTCGTCTTGTAGAACGTTATCATACCTGATCGGGACAGACAAACAGGGAACAATTTAAGTTTTAATGTCGAATCTATTTACATATATTCAACTGAGATAGATGTAGACTTTTTAATCATCGTGTATTACAAAATATTAATGTTAAACTTTTCTAATGGCAGGTTCCACCTACGTATAAGCACGTTTGACATGACCGCCTCCTTCTCCCCCGATGAGGAGGCGGTATCCGTAAGAGGATTCGGAGGAGAGATCTCAATGTTAAAATAAAAGGTTCTAAAGATAGGAATCAGAAACAAAAATCAAGCAGTCTCACAAAAGAAGTTACCTTTACCTCATCATAATATTACATTTTACATATGAAATAGTTCCGAAAATTTACTTTTATTTTTGACTAATCTAGAATTTATTTTGAAACCCAGCCCAAAACATCTCAAAAACTACGCATTATAAATGACTAGCCGTTGCCCCCGACTTCGTCCTCGTCGATTTCTTTTTCCATTATTTCTTCGCTCCTATTAATCGCAGCGTGACGTTATGTAGCCTAAAGCCTTCCTCAATAAATTGTCTATTCAATAAAAAAAAATTCAATTCGAACCAGTAGTTCCTGAGATTAGCGCGTTCAAACAAACAAAAAAACTCTTCAGCTTTATATATTATTAGTATTAGTATTAGTATTAGTATAGATATGCTAGTTAAGTGACTCACATCCAGTGATGATGGTGTTCATGGGCGCCTGCGCAGCCATCCGGCCGAGCACGAACATCTTCTCGCCGGTGTCGGGGTGGTAGGCGCTGTCGTACAGGTACTTGGCCGCCCACAGCTTGTCTGCGTCGTAGCCCGGTGGCATGCGCCTGTTATACCTGAGCCACACAACCATACAGGGCGATTTCGTGAAATGGCCATTATATGAAATGATCCAATATGAACGATTTTGTGTGAGCTCATGGTTTTAGTGATAGCGACAGCTGTAAGCTAATTGATGTATTTATTTATGTAATAGTTTTCCAAGCTTTTCTATGAGATAAACATGATTTAGAGTCAAATATATTCTTATGCAACTAAGCTACATATAGCAACACTTTTAAATCGTCATAGAACAATTACGTAGGTCGCACTTTTTGGAACATCCTATTTTGCACCTAATTTCCTGGTAAGATTATATCAATTATAAATATATTATAAAAAACTATATAATCTTTATTAGATTATATTAATTATAATTAATATCTATAATCTTTTTATCCATCTTGTTTATGACTATAGCTCCAATTAATTTTTTATTTTTAGAACCATATGTTTCAGTATATCGATGCAATATAATGGTTAGATTAATGATGCGGTACTGATGAAGAAATGTACTTCAAAGGATTTTTTTTAACCGTAATTAAGGCATCAAAAAGAATCACTTACTTGAAGTCTTTGACAACTTTGCTCGCCTCCTCCAGGTCTTTGGTGGACGCGAACGCATTGAGCGGGTTGGTGAGCAGCATGAAATGCTTCGCGCGACCCATGTACGTACTCTGGTCATAGCGTGGCTTGGTTAGGTCTATGCTCATTGCTGTAAACTGGAAAACAAATAGGAACCTTATTACATATACTACTAGTTATTTAATAGTACAATTGGACCACCTGTGTATAGTGACACTTCAAACAAAAAAACAAAAAATAATCATCAAAATCGGTAATAGACGCAGAAGTTATGTCCAAACAAACATAAAAAAGCGGAGAGAAATTGGAGTCTTAGAGCAATTGGAACGAATCTGGAGTTTTTCCATTTAATTACCCTAGACTAGTAATTATACGGTATAATATCTTATTACCCTTGTAGCTTGTGTAAAAAGTGGGGCTCCGGGCTAGTGGAGCAAACTTATATCGAAATCGTATCCTAATAAAAGTAGTAGAAGTAAAAAACATTGGAAAATAAACAGTAAATAACTAGTATCGTATAATCCATACTATCCAGACTATCCATACTAATATTATAAATGCGAAAGTAACTCTGTCTGTCTGTCTGTCTTTCCATCACGTTAAAACTACAGAACCGATTAGAACGAAATTTGATACTAGATGGTCTAAATCCTAGGGAAGGACATAAGCTACTTTTTTTTTTAAATCAACCCCCAAAAGTTTGCGCGAGGGGTTGAAACTATTTATAATTTTACGGTTTCACGGCCAAAGCGCTGAACCGATTGTAATGAAGATTAGAGCCTATGGTCTAGAGCCTGAGATAAAACATAGGCTACTTTTTAACTCGAAAAAAGGGTCATAAGGGAGGAAGGGGGGGTCAAAGTTTATATTATGAAAGTCCACGCGGACGGAGTCGCGGGCAACAGCTAGTACTGTAATAATAACAGGACGAACCAGACATTAATGGTATAAAAAACCTTTAGCTATTGACGAATTTTTTATAATTACATCATAAAAAAATATGAATTGGTACTTTTTTATTTAACTAAAGAAATAGATAGAGGTGTTACTTGAGTATAAGCAATAAAAAGTTAAATAAAGCTTAAAACAAATACTTTTAACGTAACGAGATATCGTAACTATTTAACTGGCTGCAAAGATTTTTTTAAATTTAACTGGCTTTATCAAAAAACTATGCAGAATGCAGATAAATTGTTTGAGATACCAGAAACTGACATTGGACCATTTGAGGCTTTTAATTAAACGTTCAAATTTATTATCATAATATAAAAACAACACGATCTTCCAAATAAAAATGAATCACTAAATGTCTCGACAGCAGCCGAACCGATTTAAATAATTCTTTTTGTACGGTTCGTACAGCTGGGGATGCTGATGCTTATAGTAAAATGCTGCTGCTGATCGTGAAAGATATATATTATTTGAGTTGCACAAGTACGCGACACGCGACGGCTTAATGTGAACTAATTAAGTGCTATTAAAAACTATATGAAAACGCTAATGATGTGCAATACATAAAAATGCTGATGATCCTCTGTACGATGTATACATCGTACACTTTTTAAGATATTTAAGTATTTCTTTAAGTACGTGGATAGTTTTAAAGTAGAGAAAAAAGGAATATCTTACCTACCTACCTAACCTACCTTAATAGGTACCTAGCACAGTCGCGTCGGACCAGCTGGTTATGAATAAAACAAATGACTAATTCTTTTAATATAATTGTCAGTAAATTCTAAATTTAAATTTCAAGTGATAAACAAATTAGCCATTTACTATTATATTGATTACACGTAAGTCCACTGGTTTCGGAGATAAGTGAATTAGATAAATAAACAAATTGTTACTACAGTATTCCTACCTACGTTGTAATATTGACCTTTCACGTAATGCAATGTTTCATTATTAACACTATTTTACGTATTTTATAGTATAAATTCTCTTTTCTTTAAGTAAATATTTGAATGAGAATAAATGCTATTTTTCAAATATATAACTACAAAAGATGTTATTATATTATGTATGGATAATATTTCTTCTCACTTGTACGCTTAACAATCTACTGAAAGATTTGCACGAAATTTGGCATGCACATACGACCCTAAATTACCCCAATAATGTTATAGATTATACCTCGATATTACCACAAGAACGATAACAGCTAAACCGATTAACATGAATAATCCTGGATATACGAGTATGGTTTTTAAGCAAAAAAATGATAGGCGTAGGGTAATTTTTTAAAGTTTCGGGTAGGATAGCGTGAACGAAGTCACGTTGGGCCGGCTAGTATTAAGCACCTAATATTTAACGAAATAATTATTCAATCATGATGCGTTGAAATATTACGATTATTAAATGCACGTACGGCAATGATACAATTACTTATATAACGTATTTTTAAACACATACCTACCCGTGTACCTATCATGTATGTTTTAATCACATAATTAAAAACTGTGGAACGCACGAATTTAATGCGTAGATAATACGAATATCAATTGCTTTGCAAATTATCGCATCAACCATTGTTCGATTGAATTAATTACAATAGCCAAAATTATGACGCTCTTTCTTTACGTATTTCAGACATTTACAATATCATTCATCGATAATTAATTATACCTATTTGATTTATGAAAATCAAATGATGTATTTAAAATATAATATTATTGTGAAAATCGCTAAATTAATAAGAGTTCGTATGAAAGGTTGCGTTTATTTTCAAAAACAAAGATATTGTTATGCTTTTCTAATGATAATGATTGTGGTTCTATGTAACAATTATGATTCTCCTGACTAATGAATTTCGTTATTTTTATTTTAACTTACGTAAATAAATTTTAAAAGTTAAGATTCTCTTAAACTAACGGTGTCAATTCAGGAGGTAATTCAAAGTAAAATGTGAATTTAAGATGTATATTTCTCAAACGGATAAATGAGAAAAACCTATCGAATGACATACCTATTACCTATGTATTATAGAGTATACTGGGCTAGAACTTAGAAGCAATAAAAAAACTTTCCATTTTACGTACAGGGAAGGTTTCTAAAAGATATTTTTCTACATCAAACACAGCACTTGTAGGCAATTTTATAAAAATACATTTTTTAACATTTTAAAATGTTTGAAAGTATATTATAAAGCTTTTAACGAAAATTTTTTAACTGTTTATTAAATCGATTTCTCAACACGCAAAACATGTAGTCTCATCTTTAATAACTACTACTATATAACACGTTGTGTACCACTTTTAAACAAGTATACAGTATGCTAAATGTTAAGAAACAAATATTAATGTTAATCTTTCACTAATGTGTGTATAGAATTAAGGAAATACCTATATCTTATTAATCAAATGCTTAAAACTGCTGAGACTTACAGTATTTGGTCGGTTTTAACAAATTATAATCAAATAATGTTATCAGATGCTACCGTGACCCCGTGAACTCTTTCTTATCTATTTTACATCCGAGTATTACTCTGATTTTACGAGGTCCTATGAAATATACGCAATCCCACATCATAATCAATAAAAATAACAATAGATACGTATGTGCTTATTTATTGAGTTATAACAGTAGGATATATTCATTAATGAATAGTCGCACTTTTGCTTTTTAAAAAATGAAAGCATTAACATTATTTTATACTGTCTGAAAAATCACCAAAAAAGCTTTTTAAAAACTTACTTATTTAATCCAGGTTGTAGAGACACTGTAAAAATTTCAAAATCTTATTTTGTATATCAAATATTATATTAAAGTTTTAAAACACATTTTTATAGTTTCTTTCGGTTCTATAAAATTTATCGCTATAATTTTGCAGTTCAAATGTTGCGCCGTCAAGACTAAATGTGACATAAAAATAAAATCAATTTGTTCGCATGTGCCAAAGTTACCAGATGTAACTAAATTTAAAAATTAAGTATTGTTTTTTTTGTTTTATATTTATTTATATCCTTAGAATTTTCGTTTTTTTTAAAGGAATCATAAATATTAAAATATTTTGCACACATTAAAGTTTTCTAATATGCTAATAAATGTTTCTATAGATACGTTCCATTTTATGTTATTATCATGTCTAAATTTTCTAAAATATTTTAAGAATTGATAAACTATTTATAATTAGATTTACATCTGTTAAGACGGACTTTAACTTTTGTATTGTTTTAATTTATATTAAAAGCGTTGAATTGGATTTTGTAAATTCTTTTCTATAAATATTGTTTTTAGTAGATTAACGAGCTGTCAAGTTACATAAACGGAACTTTTTGATGTTACGTCTTGTGTCAGCATTCAGCAAGACGATCCAAAAATAATTTTTAAATATTTAACCTTTCTGAAGGTTTAAATAATTATATTAATATGGCTTTAATAACTAGAAACGTTTTTCGTACTCTGGTCCAGGTTTGTTATATGTATTATTTTATTTACGTTATATATTGATCTACAAATGGATGCGTTAAAATCTGTTTCATAACGATATTTGTATCTTTATTTTATTTCGTATGACATGGAATATATGCGCTAATTTTTGTTTACACATACACGTAGCCTTTAATGGTTAATTGCGTGTTAGGTTTCAATCAATTTATGTCATAAATATAGTATTCTTCTCACGTGATCTTAAACGTATATTCTACGTATTATATAGCTATGCGATATCATTTTCAGGGATCCCAGCATGTTACTAAGGGACTGCACACCACTACAGTAAATGCCGATAAAAACGTATGTTTTGCGCCCCTTTCGATCAGCACCCTGGTGAGAAAACTAATTTACTAATCTTCATGTCAACTTAATACTATATTTTTGTGTATTTATATATATTTTCTTTCAGAAGTCGTGGTATTTTTTGTTTTATTTGGTAACTTCATTTTGTTGTATTTTGTATCAGGACTTGTTCAGTGAATTATTTACAAAAAATAAAACTCTTTATGAAATTAATCTTACTTTAAAAGTAATATTTTATTTAATTTTTCTATTTAAGATATGATATGAGTGTAATTAAAATAATCGTTATGTACGTAATATTATGGTAGCTTGTCTCAAAAGTTAAGTTTCTCACATTGTATAAAAGTATTAAGTAAATTATTCAGATGAAGTCAGCAGTAAATAACTTAAAAGTTAAAACATAATTCACATTCAATGAAAATAAGGATTTTACTTAGTTGTTATTATAGGCAGTTGACCAGGGACTACGGTAGTCACCAGTAATGTAGTAAGATTTTTATGTTGCATGTTTTTAAGCCAGTGTAATTTTTCACCATTCTATTCTATTAAAAATTTATGTACAAATTATTGGAAGCATTGGCATACTTTTCACGAAATTCAAAATTAGGGCTAATAGTCAAGTAAAAAACACATTTTGGGTCTCAGACCACATTGTATTATAATTTGGCAAAAAGACATTTGGGTTCATTGGCACATCGTGAATGGAATGGTCCATGAGCTTGTAAAGTAATAATTAAACTCAATAATTTTTATTATATTCATAGCATGAATGGGCATGTATATGTGCGAACTGAAAACCCCTGTGTTGTCCATGTGTATTAAATTATATGAAAAGAAAATATTTTAAAGTAACTTATCTTGCTTGTGACAGACTGAACTTGAATTTGTATTAAAGTTGAAGTTACTTTTAATTAAAAACAATTACAAATAACTAGGTTAATACATTGTAATACACTTCAAAGTTAAAACACACTGTAAAAATTATTATACATAAAATATATTTAAAAAAATATATATATGTATTATGTATATAAAACAAAGACAGGTTTGTTACAACACTTATAACTCGAGATCGGCTAGACCATCTTTTATGATTTTTGGTTTGTTGGATTTGTCCCCACCC
Source organism: Eurema mandarina (assembly GCA_018238005.1). Taxonomy (NCBI): domain Eukaryota; kingdom Metazoa; phylum Arthropoda; class Insecta; order Lepidoptera; family Pieridae; genus Eurema; species Eurema mandarina. The sequence continues at coordinate 7,753 of DWAJ01002772.1, forward strand.
CGAATAACATAATACAGCTTAAAAATAATGAAAACTTTATTGGGGGGGGGGGGGTGGGGCAAAGCTTATATGAAATTCCACGCGGACGAAATCGCGGGCAACAGCTAGTGGTAAAATAAAACAAACAATTTACTTATTAAATTATGAATGTCATTTGTAAATAAAATATTGCAAAATGTCTGCTTAAATATAGTGTTGGTTTTCTAGCAAGCTAGCAAGGAGGGTCGCATTAAATGCACCCTTATCCCCGGAGATGGTGTCGGCCCCGAATTGGTGTACTCTGTTCAGGAAGTTTTTAAGGTATTAAAAGACATTGTTACTGTACATTCTTAAATTTGCCCTTTAAAATGATCTTGCCACCTATTGCTCAAGGTTTAAAGTAATGACTTTTCAATTACATATATATTTTTTTATTACATACTTAGTTGTTTGTTTAAATGTAGGCATTGTAAGTACTTAACTGATTGGAATTTTTTTCATCATTGTGAAGCTCTACTGTACCTAGATTACATAGGTTATTTAACAAGTTATCTTTACAACTTTAATTAAAAATCTAATCCTTGTTTATATTATGGTATGATTTACATCCCTGTATACATATTGCTTACTGTATTCAATATAGATGTCAATAAATATGAAATAAATTATAGGCAGCAGGTATCCCAGTGGATTTTGAATCATTCTTCTTCTCCGAAGTGAACCCAACCTTGAGCGCCCCTCTTGAAGATGTTGTCAATTCCATTGCTAAGAACAAGATATGCATTAAGGTAAGACAGTATATTAATAGAATGTTGATATGTTTCAAGTAAATATTTACTCTAAAAACTTCAACAATGTGTAATTAGGTGAAGATTTTACTAGAATTAGGTTAGTAATTTATTAGGTTAGTAAGTCAGTAATTTTTTTATTTGATTTTTCACACAAAATAATTATTCACAGTCTTAGTTTGAATAGCTTATTAACAGGACTTATAACATAATATTTTCGACAGGGTATCTTAGCTACCCCCGACTTTTCCCACACTGGTGAGCTACAAACCTTGAACATGAAGCTCCGTAATGCTCTAGATCTCTACGCTAACGTGGTTCATGTGAAGTCTCTGCCCAATGTGAACTGCAGACATAAGGATGTGGACTGCATTATCATCAGAGAACAAACCGAGGGAGAGTACTCTGCGCTTGAACATGAATCTGTACCTGGTATGACCAATCTTAATGTTCTAAATACTCAAACTCAAACATTAATAAAATTTAGAATGTTTCAAACCTTTTAACCTATTTACTTACTTTGACAGTCTGCAATACATATTTGCTATAATGATTATCAACAAATTGAAATCTAACCCAATTTATCTATTATCATTCATGGTAAGGATTGTTTCAAATAAATTTCAGTCATTTAAATCAGGATAAGAATTAAGCATATATGTAACTCCTACATCATTACATTTCATACCGCATTACATTTCCAAAATAAAATTATTTATGTTAATTATTGTTTTTAGAAAAATATAAAATTAAAGAAAAATAAAAAAATATTACGTAAATTAAAATATTTCAGGAGTGGTAGAGTGTCTGAAGATTATCACAGCGGCGAAATCAGAGCGTATCGCCAAGTTTGCTTTTGACTATGCAGTAAAGATGGGACGCAAGAAGGTGACCGCAGTCCACAAAGCCAATATTATGAAATTGGGTGACGGATTATTCTTGCGAAGCTGTGAAGAGGTATATTAGTTTTTGTATTGTCTGCGGTTCCATTTTATATACCTTCTAAATAATAATATAACGCTAAAGAGTTATTAAAATTATACAATGCTTAAAATGCTATGGCTCGGTATAAATTATGACCACGGCGATGCCCATGTTCAAAACATGTTTCAAGAAGTGTGCTATTTACCTAAGTAACAATATCACGTTAACGAATTTCTAGGCAATTTTTCTGGGTGCAGTATTTAATATTAGCTGACCCGTGCCCACTTCGTTATATCGGCATAATGTTAATTATCCTTTTTTAGTTTTTTATATAGCCTATGACACTCAGCAATAATGTGGCTTTCTATTTCTGAAAGAATTTTTAAAATCAGTTCAATAGATCTTACCCCTTACAATATAGCAAACACACAAACTTTACATTTATATTAGTATCGACTCAAATTGAAAACGTTTTATATAGTAGAATATATATCATGATAATATGCTTTATAAAAATATTAATAATTAGCAACAACATGTTTGTGTTTACAATTAATTGTCTTACAGATCGCAAAGCTCTACCCCCGCATCCAATTCGAAAAGATGATAGTTGACAATTGCACTATGCAAATGGTTTCCAACCCTAACCAATTTGATGTGATGGTCACACCTAATTTATATGGCAACATCGTGGACAATCTTGCCTCTGGCCTGGTTGGCGGTGCTGGTGTGGTTGCTGGAGCTTCTTACAGTGCTGAGTGTGCAGTTTTTGAACAGGTAACATTTGTTTATATTAAGATATATATGTTAAATAGTTCTCATTGATTGTTATATAAGTGCTATCTGGCAACATTGTGAACATCCTTATTGCCACCATATAATAAATTCATGTTGCTTATAGTAGTATTTAATGAGCAGTTTAATTTGTGTTAAAAATTATTATATCTGTTTATGTGGTAAGGAATTTCATAATTAAGTGCAAAATATGTGTATAATTTTTTTTAGCTGTGCTCTTTCTAACAAAAGCTCTTTAAAGTTCACAGTAAGTTATATTTTCTTTCATAAAAAAAATAACGCAACTAATCCTTAATCTGTACATATAATAAAAACGTAACGAGCCCCTGTCTGTACATGGAAGATACATGAGAAAAAATATTACAGGAGACCTTTATTAACGCAATAATAGAACCGAAAACAATGATTTTTGGAATTTTTGTCTGTTTGTCTGTTTCTTTGTGCACGCTAATCTCAGAAACGGCTTATCCTATCTAGATGGGGTTTTCAATGATATATTGTGGTAAGCTTAACTTTACATTTAGTCTTTAATTTATGTCAATCGGTTAATAAATAAAAAAGTTATGGCAATTTAAATAATCACGTTGAACTTGCTGAACGTTTGTTGGCGCGGGTTAGGCATTTTCAAAAATGCTGCATAGCTAGTATCCTATAAATTTAATAATCTTCGATCAAGTTCAGAGAACATTTTCGAAATAAAACGTTTTACGTGTCCTATCCTATCCGTTCCTTAAACATACCCCACACATTTTTCTCAACCCTTTAAGAACAGAAGCTAATTCTCGAATGTTCCATCATGTGATTACTTTTCACCGTACAGAGTTAAAATTACTAAGATGTTAAATAAGATTAGTTCTGCGTCAAGATTACGGAGTCGTGACGAAGTAGTTTAGAGTAAACACTAAATAAATTGCACAATAAAAGTCATTACTGCCCTCCTTTTTCCTTAATCTTAGTTCTTTAATGAGTCTAGCATGAGTTAGTTATCTGCTTTTTATGAAATAATACAATATCTGTAGTGGTAAAGATTCACTATGATTTTTGAGGAGCGCTTATAACTGATTATATCATTTTCCTTTATAACTTTCAAATTCATATATAGCCTGTGTCTCTGATAAATAATGTGGCATAATGTTGGTAAATGAATATCCAAATCGTTCTACCGAACGTAGATATCTATAAATCTTTTAACAGTTTATTTCAAATTCATTTCTATATCTATGTACCACAATTTTGCATATAGCACAGAACAGTTAGACGTAAAAGAAATACCGTTACAACCTATTTTCTTCCAAAACAAACCAAATCAAGAAACCAATCCTAACCAAAACACCCTTAGATGAATTGAAAACGAAATAAAATTCTAAACTCCAGGTAAATCCAATCTGCTAATACCTTTTCAACAACACGAACTATTTAAAAAGCATTTACCGCTATCGTAGGGCCGTGAGAATCTACCTGCGATGTTAAAACAGGTACAATTAAGTCTCATGTCCATCATAACATGACGGTGTAACAATACTACTGTATAATATTTAACTATTCGTACGCTGGACAGGTGTTTGCACAGTTGGTAAAACATCTACACGTTAATTGCTGCTGATAAGTGTATTTTAATCGGCTTTTGAATCTTTTAACATTGTGTCTTACGTTCTGGGGTCATCCAGGTTCAATTTACTGTGATTTTAAGCATTGATATGATGATGATTGTATACAAAAATAATATTATTTCTTCAAGCCCGTATACGCAAACACTTATTAAATTTAAATGCGTGAGTTTGGTTTCTATTGCAAATTGTCAAAGTGAATTGAGTCGTTCTTAAATTTAATTGACGATCAAGGATTCAGGCGACATGTCAACTATGAACATTTTTTCTTTATGTGAGTAAAACTTAGATGATTGCTATAGTCCAATAGATCTAAATATATCTCTATGCAACGGTTATTATAAGTTGTAATTTATACTATTACATAAAGAGAAAAGATTTGGTTGTTTGCATAGACGAAAACTTGATATATACCGTCCTTTCCTTTAACTTTAAGTTTTTAAGAAATTTCCTGTAATTTATTTGTCCTTTTTTCGTTTAAATTTACAACATTATTATATTTACTAGCGCTAGCCTTATTTAAAATAAAACGCAGTTGGCTTATACACAACTCCTTATTCACCCCACCTCACGCATCGACCTAATTATTATGAAACTATCTGCGCTAATTGAACACGAGTACTACAACGGACTTCAAACTCAACATGTGGCAATCATCTTAATACAAAACAATGAATCTACGCAGCGATGTTACATTAGATCATTAGGGATACTGTTTCTTTGTCCAATATATCATTGTTTAAAGGCATTGTAGCCTTTTAGCTGGATAATAGTAACACTTATAGCTTCTAAGAACTTTATAGAGATATCCTCGAGGATAACGCATGTACTTCGTTGAAAAGATCACGGGCTATGTCTGTCTACCACCAAGATACCACGTGTTCCATCGTACCACATTGGAAAGATCACACACATCTTTCACCACATTAATAAAAATTTGCAGTAGCTAATTACTTACTTATCATGAAACTAGCAGACTAGTAAAATAGAAATCTAATTATATTACTAAACATTAAAAAGTACTTAACAACATTTATAAAACAACGTTCAAATTCATTAATATTAGAGGATAAATTGTGGAGTACACTTTGTGTATCGTTAGGACTGCAATATACGCACATATTATATTCAATTGTAGCTTCAAGAAACTTATCATATAAGGCGTAATTGATCACTTATTTCAAAGTGTGGTTTGTGGTCATTTATCGGCGTTTTTATTGGAGTATCATCACGCGTTAGGTATCATAAAGGTTGAACTTGTACATAACTCATTAACTATTACAAAGTAACCAAACGAAATAAATATTCGTTATTAATCCTTTGTGGTGTACTGCTAAGTAGTAATTATGAATATGGTTATACTTTGGCGAGTGTGACTCCCCCCGTCCCGACTCAAGGGCAAAGAGTGGCAGAGGGTTTTAGTGGGTATTCCTGGCTGTGCGGGACGCACAATATCCCTAATGGCCAGGCGAGTCCCACATAACCCTTCGCACTTTACCATCAGCCATGCGGCGGGTATGCATAAAAGCATTTCCCTCTATAATAAAAAAAGACCCGATTTTCGCTCACGATCAGACGGGATTGCGAACAAAATATTTGCTTATACGTCATTAAAAAATCCTACCTAGTCTTAATAGAATAAGAGAGTACCCAAATAGGTCTTCACTTATACTTCTCTATAATACGAACATTACAAAAGAAATTATACCAAGAAATTACAACAATCGCATATAAAGCTTCTTACGGTTTTCCCAAAGTAAACAAAGGATGCGATGAATCACTTCAAACTTTTCAAACAGACCAAGGAACGTCCCGAAATATACTTACAAAGAGCCAAACGCGACTTCACAGATTTAGTACGCTTTCAGTTAGTAAGAAATGTGTTACTACTAATATCAATATTCATCTTTCTAATATTTCTGCCGTCAAGATTTAAGGGTGACCGGAACATACCTAACCTATTCTAGACAAAGTATAGACTAGCATATGTAGCAAAGGCTACCGTCAAAGGACTTATAGAAATATTTGTAACTAGCAATTTATTTATTTAATATACTATTATCTAAAGCATTTCTCTCTTTTCATTTGTGTAAAAGGCTTGAAGAACGTTTCTATAGATCCAAAGACTAACCTATACATTGACACAAACATACGTTTTAAATAACAGTGTACATTCAGGCAATGTCCCCATTTAGCATTTAACAACTGTACAAATAACGTTCATACTATTCATGACGTAACAATACGAATTGCATTATCTACACTCCACAACTTGATACCTTTGCTTCTATATCTCCAGTACTTTAAAAGCTAGCTACAAACTTTTTTTTTAATTTAGTTGAAAATCCATACCTCGTTACTTTGTTTTAAACATTGGATACTGAAGAAACATACCGTCCGCAAAGGCAAATAAGGCTAACCTAACCTATTAGGTAATTCACTCGATACTAAATCAATTTTAAAATTATTTTACTAATACGTATTATAATTGAAAGCCACGCTATTTGATACTAAACCTACTAAATTACTTACTTACAAAAGTTAAGGATGTACGTATGTTTGTTTCTCGTTCACGCAAAAACTGTTCAATAGATCTGTCTGATTTTTGACATAAAGCTAGACTAGACCTTAGTTTGAGACATCAGTTACTTTATGCAGGTATTGACAATTGTTAAAGACACCACGAGACATGTATCATGATGACCACGACCACTCCGTCAAGAGAGACACGCTACAGAAGGAGAAGAATTAACAAGGGAACAAAACTGAGAAAAAAGGGCGAGACAAGCCAAGAAAAGGCGATACAAAAACGGTCTTTACGACGTTTAAAACGACAATAATAACTTTCTATAACATTCTATAGATTAATAAGCTAATTGGAATTTGTACATTATAATAATTATCGTTATTACAAGTAATAAATATCACTCGACCCTATATTGACATAAGTGTACTCAAGTCACTCATATTGATAAACTCGCTTTCAATGATTGACGATTATACCGCATTAATATTGTCACAATTAATTCATAGTTATTACCACACCTGTGTTATATATTTAAACTAGCTTTTACCCGCGGCTTCGCTTGCGTGGAATTAGAAATTTTTGAACTTGATGTTTTTTTAGGACCAGGTCGCCTATGTTACTCTCCATCTTTTCAACTAACTGTATGCCACTTATAACTCGAGAGCGGTTGAACTAATTTTCATGGGTTTTAGTTCGTTGGATATGTCCCCGCCCAAAATAGCAGAATACGTCTTAAAAATAATGAAAACTTTCTCAATCAAGTTCAAAGGTCATAGTTTATATGAAAGTCCACGCGGACGGAGTCGCGGGCAACAGCTAGTTAAAGTTATAAAAGTAACCAGACATTATGTAGCATTAACAATTTCATAACAACGTGCAATTAACGATAATATTATGCAGTTATAGTTTTAATTATAATTTGAAACGCAATTGCACAATAAGAGCATTTATGTAACTGTCAATTACATGGTGGACTTAAGAAGATAAGAAACTTAAGAAGTTTATGAAGACTCAAATTTTTGATTAATTTATGTTCTTTACATTACATGCATATAAAAACTATCGTTTTAATTTACATACTTTTTAAAGAGAACTCAAATTTAGAGCAGTTAAGTAGTTTCGAAGAATTTTTGTGTTGCCCTTTGTCCTTAAATTCCAATTTTTTTATGTGAAATTTCCTTCCAGACACGTATACACAATAGTATCTCTATAGAGAACAAAAAGCGACAAATATGTACACAATCTCTATCAGGGGGTCGATTAAATGCAAGATTAGCAACCTGGCACCCGCCCAGGAGTATTTTCGTAGCGCAGTACCCCAGTAACACGGTTGAACGAAACCTGAATGGGCTCGTGATAAATTGCAATTTCTTGGAAGGAAAACTTTCCTGCAACGCCCGGGTCACGTATGCCAATTCTTTTAAACCCCTACTACGTCCGTAACACATCGCATGACTCAAAAGACACGAAGAAGCTTCAGAAAATTGTATACATGCCAAAAACTAGACGCCCAATTCACCGGCAAAAAACTTCAAAACAATTATTCTACAACTTTCAAAACGAGTTTTGGCGGGAATTGCGGCGTCTATTTGTAATCTCGATTGAATATTCTTTTATGGTGCATAAAGTGACTTAATGTTTGATTGTGATAGTGAATCATGCAGTAAACTAGCTAATAAGTGTCCAGGAAATGAAGAATTCATTTGAGAGCGCATAGTAGCGCCGTTCCGATTGCTCCAAGATTCGTTGAGGTTCTTCGTAAAGTTCACTATCACTTTACGAAGGGCAGAATGAAACGACTTACTGACTCGACTAAAGACGACTTGATGACGATTTTACTTGACTCATATCAACTTTTATCTTGAATACGTTGTCTCTTATTACATTGACATTGGCAAAAAGCTAGACGCTAATGCCATAATATCAGAAAGAAAAAACTTTAAAAACAATTATTCTATATCATTGTTCCTATTACAATACAGGTTTGATAAGCTTTAGCTATTGTAAATATTTACACGTAAACCAGATCGGTCCGGTTATAACCGGCTACGGAAGCTATAACGACCTTGACATGGAGACTTAAAAATAAGTCCCGCGTCTATTCCTACGTCTGTAACAAAATTTGGGC